>CABFOQ010055156.1:0-10033 GCA_900660455.1 Gephyroberyx darwinii | reverse complement strand
CGCCCAGAAAATGAAGGGAACATTCAAATATCCCTCTTGCCCCTGAGCAAGCTCTTTATAATCACCAGTCTCCTTCCACATGCCTCATGCTGTTGTTGCATAATCCAACTCAGACAGGGAGGCAGGAAATGAAACAAAACCTTAAACCATTGATGAGGCAGCTTTAGATCTATGTGATCATTAGCCAAGATGGCTAATTGACATAAGGATAAATCACTGATGGTCTGCATGTTTACCTGCATGTCTGTCTGTCTGGTCTCCATACCTCGGGGCTTTCTCTGAATCTCTGTGAGCATCTGTCTTCATGTCTGCCAGCCTTTCCACCTCTCATACCTCCATCCCTGCCCGTCTTCTTGTTTACCCTCATCTGAACATTAAAGGTTTTTCTCCAAAATGAGACGTACACCATTAAATTACAAAGCGACTGCGAACAAAAGAAACAAATGATGCAATTTTATGACAGAATATTAGGCAGTTTAAAGCAGCACTAAGTAATCTACCACGTTTATCAACCTCTGTCGGCGACCAGTGGGAATTGCAACAACATCAATAGAAATGATCTCCTACACACCGGTGGCTCACTTGGGGTAGTAAAAATATTACTTATTGCCCCTTTAAGTCCTGAGCTGACAATGCTTTTACAGACAGGATCCTCTATATTTTGAAGATATTGAATGATGAACACCAGATAATGATTATTTTTTTCCCACAAAATGTATATATAGCATTTTGGAAATTAACTTCCTGTCTTTCTCGTGCTGTCTCTCTATCAGTCCCTGGCAGGGAAGAACAGCTGGGAGCTGGCCAGTATGGACATGGTGGTGAACTCTCCCAGGTTCCCAGTGTTTGACCTGGCCAAGGGCAAGGAGTATCGCTTCAGGGTGCGCTCCATCAACAAGTATGGCGTCAGTGACCCCTCCGAGCCCAGCGTGCTGATCTCCTTGGCAGAACCACAAGGTGAGAGAGAGAGTGCACTGTGGCTTTGTAGTCGCCGTTAAAGGAAAACACTGGTGTCATTGACAGTTATAGCACGTTTACTTCTGTCTGTGTCTAGTTTACATTTTATGCCAATACAATTCCATATGTGATTAGATTTTATAACATTTGCAAATTTTTCCTATCTTGAAATAAACTGCTGTGCCAGCTAACAAAGACGCCCCAAATAAGAAGACATGGATGAGACAATAAAGTATGTTTTGCCAGATTAATTACAGGTGGAGACTTCCATTTCTTCCTATCAGTGTAAGGTGATTGACAGTCGGCAGAGCGTAACGTAATGCACACTCTGATGGGAAAACACTCAGCTCATGTTTACTGTGATGGATTATCTACCTCGGGCAATTTTCAAGTCTGTGCGAGCTGTTTTTCATACTGTACAAAAAATGAATGGCAGCCAGTGACTTGCCTTTGAAGGAAGGAAATCGAGCTCTGATATCTTCATCTATTGAAGATAGACTGTGTGCAGAGACCACCAGGAATCATGGAAACGGGTGAAGATGATGAAAACATTTTTTTCCCCCCCAGTATGTTCAACCATCATCGGGGAATTCCGCTTTTTCTGGATGGAACAATCACTCGCTGCTGTTTATGTTAAAGGGTTGTTTGCTGTCAAGTTTTGACTTGTCATTTCCTGTGTGGTGAAAAGATTTCCCATCAGTGACCCTACCTGGCAAATAGGGGGAATCTACAGGGTTTCAATTAGGGAAGAAGGAATGCTCTTCCCTGTTACAGCTCCAATTTATGATTTAATCTGATAAGGCAAGAGGTTTTCACATACGAATCCTCTCAGGTGCAGCTGTAAGTGCATCCATATTGTATTATGATATCGGGCAGATAAATATACGTGGTTGTACACTGCAGCAAGGACACGATTTGCACAGTTTGGTTTTGAGATAAGGATAGTGATTTGGCAGTTCAGGCTCATTTGGATGTACAAGTTGAACATTTGCAATAGTCCACAGCATCCATCTCAGTGTTAGTGGATCGATCTCTAGTGTCATCACAGATTAAATTAGCAAGTGCCTCTGGAGACTCATATTCTCAAGATCATAGGCAGAGTTGTGTAAATTTGAGGAGTGAGTATTTCTTTCTTTTTGATCACGCTTATGATAAAGTGAACTAAGTTCCCCCTGGTGGCTTTTCATTGATTCCCATCAGCTGCGCCAGCTCCGGCTCAGTCAGTCCAGGCCATCAGGGACACGGACACCTCAGTGCTGCTCCAGTGGCAGGAGCCCAAAGAGAAAGACGACATCCTGGGATACTACCTGTACTACAGTGAAACTGACAAGCAAGAGTGGAGAACCGTCAACAACAAGCCCATTACCAAACCCAGGTAATGGTGAAAAACATTTCCTCCATCTCTATTTATACTTTTCTTTATTCTTTGTATCTGTTATCTGTTATTTGTCTGGGAAAAATAGCGGGTGTCTTTCTAACAACCAGTGGGAGTCTGAATTAAAAAAAAATAAAGAACAGACTTTGATCACAGCTCGGCCTTCAAGCATGGCTTAAAATGGTTTGAAACATGTCCGTGAATACTGCCAGTTGGGTGCAGGTGATTTCATTGAGCTGATGGCGTACCAGATGGCAGTATTTGATTGAATGATCATTCAGCCTGCCTCGACCTCATCTCCCCACCTCAGGTTTACAGTCCACGGCCTCAAGACCCAGAGGGAGTACGTGTTTAGGGTGAAGTCTGTGAGCCGAGCAGGAAACAGCAAGTATTCGAATGAGTCATCCCCCATCCTGGTCAAGTCAGCCATCTGTAAGTGCAACTTTATCAGCAAGGACACAAAGTCACATAAAGTTTCAACAACCAAGAAAAATCTGATGCATTTACCAGCCGAGGAGCACGGCGTCTCTTACACAACAAAACAATCTATGTAGAGCATTTCTAGTTAAATGGCTTGCTAACATGTTGAATCTACCAAGCAGCATACCTTTGTACAAGATGCTCTAAAGGATTAGTTGGTCTGTGAGGCTTCCCAGCACACAAGAAACAGACAAACCAGATCAGATGAATGCTATAAAAAATGAACAGATTCTTACAGAAATCTTCATGGGAAAATGTTAGCAGGTTTATTTCAAAAACCCTCCCTGAGCTGTGTCTGTGTGCTGCCGACCGTATCGCTTAAGTGAAACCCTATTGAAGAGCTTTTTTAAAAGTGTGTACTTAGCGGCATCACACGCAACAGCATTTTTATAAAAGTAGGAAGAAGTTTTATTCAAGTGGCCAAAGAAAGGGCGAGCTAGGAAAGCTTGCATCATATCACGATGTCCACCGCTACTTTTATCATAGTCAACTGAGATTGTGTTCCTTCCACATGCCAGTCTCCCTCCTTTCTCTCATGTAGCATATAGCAGCTAGAGGGGTTCTCTCCTTCACCCTGGTTGGTTTAGAGCTCGGTGGTGAGGTACCTGTTGAAGAGCTGCTGGCCCCTCTCTCTTTCCCTTGCTGCAATCTCAGATAAATATGCTCTCTGCAGCTTGCAACCCAATATAATGATGAGTCATTTTGCCTGCCACTCATTGCCAGAGTACTCTCACATGGAGTCTGCCAGTCAGCCATTACCTGGGGACATTTGGCTAAAGTCCAATTCTTTGTGTCTGGAATCCAACAATGACCTCAAGTGAACTGGAAGAATAAAAATTGATGCAGAATAGAATAGAAGTTGGATATTTTTTTCCCCCATTCACATTCGAGACTCGTCAATGGAGGCCCAGAGTCATAAATTTGCAACTGCTTATGCCTGTGCTCCAGGCAGGAGTGGTGACGGGCCAGGGAGTTGGTGACATTTCTTGGTCTAATAAACAAGAACGTTTGCCCGTGGAGATTCACAAAAACCGTCTCCTCCCCCGACCTCACGATTTCGGTGTCCCTTCTCCTTGGTCCAGGTCTTCCGTCCTCTCCCTCGGCCATCGCCCTGCTGCTGTGCACTGGCTCAGAGATGGTGCTGACCTGGAGGGCCCCTGCCTGCAGCCGAAGAGAACCTGTACGCGGCTACTACCTGGACCAGAGGGAAAAGGGCGAGGCGGTGTGGAGCGAGGTCAACGTCAAGCCTGTGAAAGAGAGGCAGTTTAAGGTCAGCGTGGGAGTAAACATGCACACTGAATGGAGAAAGTGTGATGTGATGGTACAGCTCTTTTCCGAGGCCCTCCTTAAGTTTTCTGTAATGTGCATGAAGTAGATTTGAAGTCACTGGATGCATTATTTGCTCTACACCTTTTCTATTGATGAGGTAGTATGACTTTTGATTGAACAAGAGCATTTAGAAGACTAGCATTTTCCCCCCAGCAAGCACAATAATAAGATTTATAACCTTTCTTAACATAATGGGTTGCTTTTAATGTAATTGTACCAGTATAGGATTTCTCCCCATTTGGCAGTTGCCTTGTAATAAGACCAATCTTATAAAATCCCACGTCTACATTGGCAGTGTCACTAGGCAACAAGCAGTGTCCATGGCGACCCAGAGGAAAGTTAAATCTTTAACCTGTTTCAGGGAGATTACAGGTGCTGGCTAATTAGACATTGTGTAAATGTGTTTTATTTGAGTGTTGTTTGTAGCTCATGGGGAAAAAACAAAGCTGATTGCAAAGAAAATGACAGTACTATATCAAGACTACCCCTAGATATTGGGATGTGGAGAGTCCTTCCAGCCACGCTTGATGATGAGACCCCTGAATGCTGGAAACCAAGTGGCGAGAACATGTAACTCCCCCTGTTGGGCCAAATCAGCACCTACAACCGTCGCACATCCTGAAACTCCCTACTCCCAAAATGAGTTTTTTGCTGTTTATTTGAGTCAGTCCTCTGCCTTCCTGGATGTAAACGAGCTTAATTGGAGTATTGATTGTGCTATGAGTCTGTGCTCAGGGCTCGTTTCTTCCCTGCTTTGTGTTGGCAATGTAAATGACTTTGCCCTGAAAGCTTCCACAGCTTTAGCAGTCAGGCAGGCATGCCACCTATCCTGCCTCATTAGGACAGTCGGAGACATGAACCCATGTCTCTCTCTCTCTCTCTCTCTGGATTGAAATTCCACCACCTACCGGTTAATGGTCCGTTCATGTAGGGCATTGACTTGTGGTTAGTGAGGTTGTCCTCCAAGCAGAGGGCACGGGTTCAATCCCCCATGCAACCATACCTGCTAAAGTATCCTTGAGCAAGACACTTATCCCCTACTTGCTCCACAGGCACCACACTAGCAGGATGACCTTGCACCCCAACCAGAGAGCGAAAAGACTCTTTTCTCCCAGGGGGATGAATAAAGTATAAAATAAAAAATGAATGTAACTTGTGCACCATCTAGTGGATGGATGTTGCACCTGCTTCCTATTTTTGGCAAACCCCTTTCTATTTCTAGAGAGACTCCATATATATTGATCTGATAAGAAAGCTGTCGTTCTACCTAAGTGTGGTTAGAGAATGATCTATAGTTGACAGAGGGAATGGGGGGTGGGGTAGGCTTTAAAATAGCGATTACTGTGAAATAATCTGCCTCTGGTTCTGTCAATCGACAGCTGGTGGTTGGGAGAGAGCCTAAAGCTGCAGGAGAAGTTCAGAACTGTTCACAGTGGCGATAAGGGCTTTAACGTCTAAGTGGCTGTGAATAGGAAGATCAATCGGCAGATCAATAAGACTGAATATACTCTCTTTCTAAAGTCAGTGTCTTGGGGGCTCAGCAGAAGTGCTGTGGCAGCAGCAGAGCTGATACCATGTGAACTGCCTGCTTCGGTGAGGATGGATGTGAGAGCACAACCTGGGGACTAGAATACAAGAGACAGTGCATTGGTGGAGGGTCCTACTCTTAAATGCTGTGCCATCTGATCCATGTTTTCTTTAGAAATAGTTTGAATGAAGTCATGTTGATCTGTGTACTATATATCCATCTCTACCTGTAGGTTTGCAACCTTACTGGTGGGCACTACTACCAGTTCCGCATATTTGCTGCCAACGTGGTTGGCGTGGGGAAGCCCTCTGAGGCCAGTGAAGCTTTCCTGTGTGAGAAGTGGACAATGCCACAGCCAGGTGAGGAGAACGGGTACTGATACGAGATCAGACAAACATTTTCATATAAACCAGAGTTATGGTCAGTTCACATTCAAATAAGTCAGGGAGTTCAGGGAGGGGATTTTCTTCAAAAAACACATACTGAAAAACTACTTTCTGACATTTGAAAATAAATGATCTATTGGCTCGCACTTTTTAATTGGTATAATTGAAAGCTGAAAGGGTGGCATAGTGAATCGGGAGGCCCTCCTTAAACTGGAAGATGTGGAGTCAAGCCCCCCCATGTTGGCCCCAGGTGCCCTTGAGCAAGACACTGAATCCCCTACCAGCTGAAGTGGCTCTGTTGTGTAGCTGACTCTGCTCTGACCTCTCTGAAAAGGGGAAAGCGAAAAGCGAATTTCCCCAGAGGGATCAGTAAAGTATTACATTAACTTTAGCATTACATTATTATTACAAACACACAGATGTGCACACACACACACACACACACACACACACACACACACACACACACACGGACCATGGACAGCCATCCCCAGCAGTGCCGGCTCCACTCATATCAGCTTCTTGTGATATTAGTATTGAAAATGGAGAAACTCTGTCACACACACACATCACTTTGAAAGCACAGCTCATTAATGTTGTCAAATGGGTTTTCCTCCACGCTTTTAATAATTTAAAAGTGCCAGCGCTTGCTAGTTAATTTTCTTAATGACTTTCGGTCACTAAGTCAGAACGGGTTTTAGGTTTTCGATTTAGCAAACTCACTTCATGATTCACTCATGATTTCCCCTTCTGTCACGGAAATCCTGTTAGCTTATGGTTTCTTATGGTCCTTGCAAGCAAATAAACAGACCCAAATGTTTTCTTTTTTTTGGCAATGCAGCAAAAGAGGCTGCTGGGATGAATGTGCCCATGTACACACACACACACATATATGCTCTATCTCTGCCTCTTTGGCTAAGCGTCCATGGGTCACCTGCAGAAAAGCCATTCACCCCTTGTTATTGTGAGCCGTGACCCAGGCTACCTCTCCCCTCTAGGCTGTCCCTATGACCTGGAGTTCAGGGAGGTGAGACAGAGCTCCCTGGTGCTGCTGTGGGAGGCACCCCTGTATGAAGGACAGAGTCCCGTCACTGGATATATGGTGGAAATCAGCAAGGACGACCAATCGGATCACTGGACTGCTCTTAATGACGAGCCGATCCCTGACACCTTTTACAGGGTAGGTGACGGGGCTGTACCAGAAATATCAAAATGGATATGCCCATTCTGATAGTGGAACAAATAGAAAGGAAGGATTTCTCACTAGGACGTTTCAGGTATTTATTTGCTGGTCCTGTGGTCAAAGGCTTGATGAAGACTAATGGTTTAAATGTATTGTAACAAAGGGTTTCTACCTTACCTCTGTTTTACTGTTCACTGAGAGTGCACAGCGCTCACCTTATTTGTTCATATTGAGCGCCCTGTATTTCATCTCTTTGTGTTTGGTGTGGGTTGAAAGCATGAGAATCAATGCAAATTAAATGTGTTTCTTATGGCATCCAGGCGTCCGGTCTCCAGGCTGGTCAGACCTACCGCCTCCGTGTCTCTGCTGTTAATGAAGCAGGAGTGGGCTGGGCTTCCCTGCCCTCTGAGCCAATCACAGCGCAGACCCACCAAGGTCAGCTATCAATGCTCTCGCTGTACAGATCACTGGTGAAAAAGTGCCAGATCATACATGTCTGCGTATGTGCAGACGTATACACGCCACGCAGACGTGCAGAGACTGTGCAGAAATACGTGCAGGTCAGAAATGCTTGGCGAGGTTTTCCCAGATTATGTTGGTACCCAGTATAAAGGTATACATGTAATGCAAAATGATGCACAGGGTTTTACATTATATATCATGAGCTGATTTTCTGACTTCTATTTATAGTGGCACCAGTGTTTTTTTATATTATGGGATTTGGCGAGCTGCTTTTTAATACTAGGAGTTTGTTGTTGGAAACTTCAGCCATGGATGTGTAGTTACAGAAACACTTTGCTGAGCTTACTTTGATCTAGCTCAACACCATGAAACATCAGTGACCCATTCTATCCACCTCAGGCACCAAAAACATTAAGATCGGCGTGGACAATGATGGCTTCATATTTCTGGGCTACGAGGCTGCAGAAACGATCGACCAATCCGGGTTCCTCTGGAGCAAAAACTACCGAGAGGCCATTGATGCCGGGCGAGCCAGGATAGAGAGCAAGAACAATAGGTAGGATTGTTTGTGTGCGCTATGACCTACACATCCTCGCTCGTGTGTGTGTATCTGAATTCAAAAGAATCAGTGAGAATGCATGTGAACAACAAGGGGATTCTTGGCGAGGAGTCAGTCAAGCTGTGAGAGAAATGTTTTGGATGCTAAAAGGTCACCCAGGCGTCTGACTCAGCGGAGGCTACCTCGCATTAGACGTCTGTCTCAGTAAGGGTCCGCGGGTCTGTGCCTGTCCAACCCCCAATGTCCTTTTCACGCTCAAGTGCCATGTCTGATTTGTACAACCCTGACCCAGGTAATTCCCTTTCACGCTGTTGCACCCAGCACAGTCTCAGCAACTGTGGTGGATCTGAAACTAGAGTCGTGCAATATGGACAAAATATCATATTGTGATTATAGAGACATATTTAGTACTTGTAAGTTACTATACGGTAAGGTCTAATGGCAATATGATAAGGTCTGTATTGCCATTAGAAGAGGTTTCAAACATTCAATTTGCAAAAGGAGATTGTGGGAATATGTGCCTGTCTTCACATTCACACTCTTCCACCCCTTGATGGCATGTGTTATGAAAAATAATTTAAGTTGAAGTTGGGTGAAGCTAGGGCTGCTGGGGCAACAGACGGTGTACGGTCTGATGGTGCTCGGTGCTGCACTGTGGGGGATGAACCGGAGGCTGACGTTGCTCTTTCCATCTGTCCATCCCCAGGTCAGTCCTCACCTTCACTGACCCGTCTGAGGAAGACCTGGGTCTCTACATGGTGGAGATGAGTGACAACCCCCACCTCTCCTCCAGCTACACCTTCACTGCTGAAGGTAAACTGAAGCCTTTGGTTGAATAGGAATAAGCAATCAACACCGTGTGTTACAAAATGTCTGTCGTGATCAAGATGTCGGCACTAATTATTTGAAAATGAACCTGCTGTTTCTATTTTTCAGACCTTGAAAGACTGACAGAACTCAGCTGGCAAGTCAGAAACCCACGTACGTATCGCAACGATGATGAACTGTGATTTAAGAGAAATCACATTTGAACTCATATATATATATATATATATATATATATATATATATATACACTACCGCTCAAACGTTTGGGGTCACTTAAAAATGTCCTTATTTTTGAAAGAAAAGCAAATTTAAAAAAAAAATTAAAATAACATTAAATTGATCATCAATACAGTCTAGACATTGTTAATGTGGTAAATAACTATTATATCTGGAAACGGCTGATTTTTAATGGAATATCTTCATCGGCGTACAGAGGCCCATTTTCAGCAACCATCACTCCTGTGGTCCGATGGTACATTGTGCTAATCTAAGTTTATCATGTTAAGAGGCTAATTGATCGTTGAAAACTGTTGTGCTGATTAAAAAATCAATACAATTGACCTTCCTCAGGCTAGTTGAGTATCTGGAGCATCAGCATTTGTGGTTCGATTATAGTCTCAACATGACCAGAAAAGAAGAACTTTCTTCTGAACCTCGTCAGTCTGTTCTTGTTCTGAGGAATGAAGATATTCCACGAGAGAAAATACCAAGAAACTGGAGATTACACAACGGTGTGTACTACTCCCTTCACAGAACAGCAAACTGGCTCTAACCAGAACAGAAAGAGGAGGGAGGCCCCGGTGCACAACTGAGCAAGAGGACAAGTACATCAGAGTCTCTAGTTTGAGAAACAGGCCCCTCACAGGTCCTCAACTGGCAGCTTCATTCAATGGTACCCACAAAACACCAGACCCAACATCAACAGTGAAGAGGAGACTCCAGGATG
>CABFOQ010055144.1:43355-65838 GCA_900660455.1 Gephyroberyx darwinii | reverse complement strand
TCTATCAGTGAATTATTTTTTTACCTTTTTCGCTATAACTGATGTCGCCATTTTAAGCATCTCTAAATAAACAGTACATTTTGGGACTGGTGCTGTAATAATTATAGCGGCCACAACAGGTTATTTTACGAATTAAAGTAAAACATTAAACTTTAAATGGGCTCCTTAGAAGAGAAAGAGTGTCTTACCCTCTTTCATAACATATAAATGGAACAGTATATGGTACAAGGCAAGTGCGTTCTGTTTTGTGTTTTTTTGTGTGTTTTGCGTTTTTCTTTGAGTTTGTATTGCAAAGAGTTCTACAAAGCGCTATCTTGAATCAACCCAAGAACATTTTATACAAAAAATCTAATAATATTTTAATTTGAGCTATGATTTTATGAGGTTGTGAAATCCTTAACTCTGAGAGCCTCATATTTTTAACTACGATCAACATATGTTACTCCAAGACCTCGTGAGGGGGACACAGTGTGTTTATTAAACAACATGTTATAGACTTTAACTATTGGGAAGAATAAGCAGGGTGTGGTGAAGTGAAGAAGAAAAGACCTTGCTCTCTCTAATGAGAGATATTTTGAATCTGTATGAACAAGAAGGCATTTCCAGTAAGACCAGCACAATTAGTGCCCTTGAGAGCGACCTGTACTTCACATGAACAAGCTATTAGCAGTCATGTGTAATGTCAGGAGCAGGGACCCTTACAAGATGGCCACACCTATCTTCAGTATTTTGTTTTGTTTTCAACAGTAACAAAGACAACTTCATCTTTATGTTACATCAGTGTGATGTATGTTCTCTGTGTTTCTGTTCAGCCATTTCATCTCAGCTGTAGCATGTATCAAGCCTGAGTCAATACATTGGTATGAAAGTCTCTTGACCACCTTTAAAAATTGTAATATTTTCAGCCTGAGCATGATGGAGTTGTTGACTGTGTGTGTATGTGTGTGTGTGTGTGTGTGTGTGTGTGTGTGTGTGTGTGTTTCATTAAGACGCTGAAGCACCACTTAGTGGTCAAAGAAAGGAGGTACATCATGCACAGAATTTAGAGTTGAAAATGTGTTTGTATATATTAGCACTTCAGTAAATAATGAAACCAGTTTTTTCAAATGAGTTAAAACAGCTGAATGAAAATACCACACTACCACATGAGAGACATGGCATGATAACTAAATAAACTATATAAACCATGATGTGGTCAATAAACTGAAGAAAACAAGAAGCAGTTGAATTGGCGACATAATATCAGGCAGAGATTTCTAGTGATATTAATTTATCAATCTAACAGAGCAACACAACATCATAGCAACTCTCCTTCATGTTCATTATTTATATGACAAACTGAAATGGAAAGGTAAGTGTATCTCTATAGCCTGCCATCCATTTTATTGTTAACACACAACACCCTCTAGGTGCAGCAAGTCAAGTCAGCTTTATAGTGGGCTATATGGTGCCTTAAACACACTAATCTTCATTACAAAGCGCTTCGCTAGTGGTGTTGTAAGGGCACAAAAGATACTGAGATATAAAATAATTTTATTGTGAAAGACACAAAACTCCACGTACAGAAAAAAACTATTAGGGCTATCGCAACGATCATTGATCATGTCATCACTCAATAGATTTTAAAAGTGACATTGAATTGAGTTATATACTATGAGCTCCATTAGTATTTGTATAGCAACACACTTTATACATATTTTTGACATGAATTGACATAAGGACAATGAAGGACAATTTTAGGGTTTTTCAGCCATTCAAATGAAAAGATAAAAGACAGCAGCCCTTTTTATTCTGTTTTCCCATTTCAGGATGCCAAAAGTATTTAGACAGATTAAGAATATATTCAGTAGTAGTAATTATTTTTGTTTATTTCGTTTATTTTTATTTTTGTAGTCAAAAGTTCTTACTTTGCAATGACACCTGAAACTCATAAACCTCACCACAATCTTGATATTTTATTTATTTTAAGCTTGTCTGAGTCTGAGTCTCTTCTGAACTCTGTTCTAGTGAATCTCTATAAGATCTCATCTGTCGTTCCACTTAACTCTAAACTATTCTGAGGAAGTATGCAGCACTTGATCAGAGTGGAAGAGAACAAGTCAACAAGGGTCTGAGTTATCAGCCTCGAATCATCATGTTCCTGCAGTTATTCATGTCAAGTGTCAATATTGACAAGAATAACCTGGATGGCTTTTCCTCCTTACTAATTTTGTCATTGAACTCTGTGAGGAAATTTATAGAGGAGGTTAAATACAGTATTAAATAGAAGTTAGTTTCCTGCCCTTGACATGGGGGGGTGTATTTTATATGAAAATGTCTGAGTATCAAAACATTGTCATTTTGAACATCCTGTGAAATGAGGACTGAAATACAGGTCTGATATAAGTCTATCCATGTTTGTTTTTGCCATTATTTCTCAGGTAATACACCAAATAAGTTGTCAGTTTTGTTATTTACAAACTTACTAACTGCTATTCTCATGTAATGGGGAACCTAGAGCCACTGCTGTCTAAATCTTCTTCTTTCCTATAGTATATAAAAAATGTATGTTAATAGATAGTCAGTGTTATGCTTAACTCCTTACAGATGGTATTGTAAATATAAGACATAGATTCGGTTGCCACAGGAGTTCGACTTAGCACATGAGCTCACTCATAATCTGTTAAATTCAAATTATAAAAAAGATAATTTCCAGTTCTCAGTTCTGATTGGCTGAGTCACATTTAAAGCTATGATAATCACTTAGCAACAATATTATTTACTAGTAAGAACTATATTGCACATTTAATTATTATTATTTAATTATTAATGATTAAATATAGAAAAAGAAAGGTAAAAAAAGATTTGTTTAATTTATTCCCTTTATCAACATGTTGTTTTTTTATTACAATGGTGTGTTATCACCATTTTATAAAAGCACTGTGATTTAAAAGTGATTTAAAAACAGCTTGGAGGGTTTTACTCCGCTGTGCATCATGTCTAACAATGCCTCTTAGCTGTTCTGAAATCATGGTAAACCACTGCATCAAGTAGCTTAGGGGAGACCTGGGCATGTTTTCACACTTTTTACTCATTGGTGTATTTCTCAGCAGTGCCTTATTACTGAGTTTTGTTTTGTTTTTCTAGCTAGGTCTTCCCTAAAAATGACATTATTCAATTTTGAAGAAATTACTATAAGCAAAAGTTAATATAAATACCACTGGACGACTCGTGGCGACTTATCCCTTATCGTCACACATGATGGGGCATGTTGTCACATGGAAAAGTGTGTTGTGTTGGTACACTGAGCTGCATTTCCTTTGAAGTACAAACACTATAATAATATGAAAAGCATACTCTTGTATTAAAAACCTACTATATTAAAAGAATATCCCATTTAATAGAGAGAAATGCACAGCAACATTTCAACTGGATTTTCTTATGCATTGTTCTGGAGGCGAAAGGAGGTCCTTCCGGTACTAGAGAGGTGTACCTAACAAAGTGGCCGTGAGTGAGTGAAAATGATAATACAAAATACAAATCGTTTTTTGACTTTTTATTTTCTCAGGTATCAAAAACATAAAAAGTGTTCTAATGTTAGTGTGTTTTGATTTAGACTGCTGTAACCTCCTATTATTAAGAAAGTAAACATTCATAAAGCAGTCCGACTGTTCAGAGACAATTCCTGTCTAAAGCTGAATTGGTTGCTATGCTCTTTCATGGTAACTAAGGAGCTGTAGCCATCTTTCAGGCTTTCCCTTGTTTTGTATTCTTCTGTAGGTACACACATATCATTTTTTATATAATACACATGAATTGGCAACTGTTGAGTGAACCAAAGACATAATAGACATTTACTAGAGGGTGTTTAGTGTGATTATGAGTATGCTTACTTCTGTAAAGCTGACAGTACTGCCTCCCCTCGTGCCGACAGCATCACCCCTGTACCCATAACAACAGTAACAACAGTACAAAGCGCCCCCTAGGGTATTTTTACGTATGAGCCAGGAGAGGCCTTGCTTTACAGCGAAAAGGTGTTGCGTTTATAAAACGACAGTAACACACCATTGTATTTCAAATGAACACCCAATTTCAATAAATCTTAATAATATTTTACTATTCAAATACACGATAGCTCTTGAACAGTAGCTAAACAAGGTGGTTGCTAAGTGACACATGTAGCAAGATGAGTGGTGATTTTCAGCTTGGCCATTAAATGAAATATAATGCGGTCACAGGTGCGTTTGTTTTTTTTTATCACAGTCGCACTGCTAGTGCTGTTAGTCAGTCAGTCAGATCTGAAAATCGTAAGTATTCACTTTACAGCATATGTGTTTGGTATATCCTTGAATCTTTTAACTTTTTCCTTTACAGTGAGAGCTGACACCTTGTGGTTGCTTCTATAAAAAAAAAGCATTACCCCTCCCCTAATGAAATCATTAAAAACCCAAACCTGTGACATTAATCACCGCCCTCTATATGCTGCAATTCAACCAGACATGACAAGGAAAGACTGACATACAAAAGATTAAAAACTCTACCCCCCTAGAGATTTTGATAGGATGAATATGAAGCAGAGCTGTTTCTAGTTCTCACGTCAAAAAACCCATGGCAAATTTAGATTGAACACCTTTATCCAGCCCTCCTTATTCATATTTATGAGCAGTGAATGACATGTTCATTGTGGGGTAATTACAGTGCGGTGGACCTCCATTGTTTAAGATTGGTAGAGATTGAGACATGCTGTTCCTCGGTTTGCTGCGCTCATGCAAACCTCTTCCGTGTAGATATTATTAGCCACTGTTTGCTTAGCAACCATAACACATGTCTGACATTTTTGCACAATGGAGTCGTTTTGCCCGGAGTTTGTTTTATTTTGGCTGCGAGCATGTTATAAACGTTGAGAGAGGAGGTGAAGAATGAAAGGACAGAGGCAACCTCTCTATTATTCTGTGTGAACCTCAACATCAAGTAGGCTATGTTGATGTCATCTCAAAACTCTCTAGTTTTTGAGGACACTTGAATCGTGATGTCAGTGCTGAATGTGACACAAAAGTGATAGCCATGGTGATCATGCATAAAAACCCATCCTAAAGGAAGACATTGTATTTTTGGCACATCATAATTGCTCCCCGAGGTAGTTATTATCTTAAAGAAATGAGCGTGCTTCGGTGACCTGGAGATCAATTTAACTCAATAGGCCATGTCAAACAAAATATCCCATACATGAACACATCATTAGGCTACAACTGTATGATGTTCCAGCACCAATAGGTTAACAAGAAAAACAGAGAAAGGAGAAAGTTGTAGTTTTGAACAGCAGGGGGCACCAGCAATATGCAATGAATGATGCACATAATTACATTTACCACAAAAAATCTCAGGTCTAATATTTAAAGTGTTTGGTAGAAATTGTGTCTTGGTGGGTGAATGTTATTCTTAGTCTGTATCTGAGTTTTTTTTTTTCTCTAGCATCTCACAGATATAACAGGGCCAGATCAACTTGCTACTGAAGTAATGCTGGAAAAATGACTTACTTGAGCACTGTGTAATATGTACAAGGGCTTTGACTGCAGTATTAGCCTCTGTGCCCTCTGCACTGTTTGAACATTTATCATAGCAAGGTACTGACTGGTAAGAGACCAGATAAAATCACAAGGGCACAGTGAGACCCAGCCTGACTTCCCAGGATGAGACATTGTTCAGTTAGTCAAATGTGTTGTCATAGCCTGCTGTTGTTTCACATTGCTGTTGCTCTGTGTCAAGTTAACATGGGGGGTAAAACAACAGAACAACATACACGCTGATGGGAGCGCAGCCCATGTCAATATATCGCCTCAAGTGCCAATTATACCTATTAAGTGGATAAAATGTGCTAAACTGCAGGCGAAAACCAGAATCACATTCACTGCATATCAATGCAGCTCAACTGTCAGTCTACAGTTTAATTTCATGTTCATAAATTCTGATAAGAATATCAGTATGTGTGAAGATACTGCGAGGTGGGCCGAATAACAGGCAAGCAAAAAACATTTGGAAATGTTTATAGATTGCTTCAAAATTGGCCTTTTGTTCTCAAACATTACTACTAAGTACTTGGAGTTCATCGGTATCCTCCAGACAGCTTCCTATCTCCAAAATGTCAACTACTCAGAAATTAAGAAAAGCTGATTTGCCCATTGACACAAATGTAATTTTTTTTCAATGGTGTGGCTTGGTCCAAGGGTCAGGAAACCTTTTCTAAATGTTTCCGGCAATGTCAGCTTTCACTTAAAATAAAACGGCAAATATGTATTTTGGCTGATTGACTGCTTGAATTAATTGAATCAATTAAAATACAATATAATACTAAGCATGCAGCAAACTAAAAAGTCAGCATTACACAATTAAATTGCATGACTTGTTGCATTTTGGTCTTTGAATCATTTGGTAGACGTGTGGATAACAAATGCTTTGTAATGCTATGACCAGCACATATTTAACATATTTAAGTACAGAAATAAGAAAAAATTGATTTGATACCACATGATCTTGGGGTCCAATGACTGCTTTGCTTTGCTTCTGCAGGATATCTAAAAAAAAGTTGTTACATGTCTCACTAACAGCAAAATAACATACTTTTAAATGATTCATGAATGTCATCATTTGTGTAAACTGCCACCATATTGTGGATTTATTTACTGCAGTACAACTCATATCTGTACAGTGAGGAATACCCAGAATGCATTAATCTCCATCGTCCAGACAGAACGGTGGGTAGTGGCTCTTATCTGTTATTGAACTACTCTGTGAATGAAGAAAGATCTTACTAACTACTGCTAACAATTACTGTCCCAATATAGCAATGCACGGGTCGTATAGCAAACCCCCTGTATCACAATGACAACGATTATCCAGATCTCTGCATTCTTAGCTTGAGCCATGGATGTTGCCATAGTAACACGAGTATGTCTTATCAAGTGTGGCCCTTGTGATTTTTCACTGCAACTTATTTGGGCTTTTCACCGTAGGTATGACAACAGGCTAGTGCGTTGTTGCATTCATTTTCATTTTAATAGAGTTTACAGCCATTGTGTGCTAGCTTGACCTCTGACCTCACCTTGTCAAAATGTGTCACCCAATATTAAATTAAGCTAGAAATACAGGATTTTATGTAACTCATTTAAAAAAACTATAAATAGGCATAATTCAGCTGAGGGCTAATTTGATGGTGATATCAAAACATTGTTGCTCCACTTCAATGATCATATTGTAACAAATGTATTATATAGTATATTCAACACTCTTATTGTCTTGAATGTTGGTTGATAGTATCTTTTCACAGTGACTTCAGTTACTGGGATACTGAAAATTCATACAAAGGTATGTTAAGCTTAACCGAGTAATGTAACCAAAGTTACCAGGTATTTAGCCCACAGAATTGAATATGTGCAATATAACACACATTTTAGGATTCAATACCAGATGATGACTGTTAGAGTCTGCAGCGGGTGGCAAATCATGCTGGATTTTCATGTTAAAACATTAGAGGTCCCAGTTTCCACATAATTACCTGCAAATCCTATGGAAATATCAGTGAAAATGGTGACATGAAGCTCTATTTTACATGTCTGGAGAAATACCTTGCTGTCTGCCTAAAGCAAGCTAGGTGGCCTGCATTTTGCTTGCATAGCATAACCACGAAGTACAGATTTCATTTGAACTTGGTAGTCACTTTGTAGCCTCCACTCGTCACACACTTGCGCTTCCTCCCTTGTTGAAAATAATGAGGCTGTTTGATGTGAGGCTACTATAAGCGGTAATGAGAGGAGTATGCTGTTCAGGAGACATGAAAGCTCTTCAGTCCATTTGGTCCATGAGCGGCCATTAGGGCGCAGGACAGAACCATCATGGAGGTCTGCTGACTTTATGAAGGGGTACAGTATTTAATGATGGAGGCAACAGCTGAATCTGTCACCCTTTTAACTTCTCACAGGAGAATGGCGAGAATATTTCAATGATGTTAAACTCAGGGAGACCCACAAAATTCAAGTGCATGGTGAAACAGGCTATATGAAATTAAACATTATCACATTTAGCTTCAATAAAATGATTGTGTGTAGAACAGGAAGCAGATCACATCACAGATGCGGTGAATTTTGCTACATAAATCCCTTGATTATGCTAGCTCTGAACCTTTTTGGTGAGTCTTTTGAACATTACCAACTACATAAACAATAGGGAGCACAGGAGCATTTGTTCATAATTATCATTTCTTTGGGGGTTGCTCCAAAATGTAGTCACAACCCATTCCCCACAAAGTTTTGCAGTGATGAGTCCATAAATTATCTTTCCTCATCCAGAGGCAGGAAGCGGCACATCTATCTCCTCTCATATCAATCTCTTTCTGCTTTACAAGACGCTGCTGTCACTGGTGCCACAGGAAACAGAGAGATACAAATGGAGAGAGTGGTTCAGTAGGAGGAGGAATGGTGATGGAAGGATCAGCCTCTCTCCATTTGTCCATGGGGTGATAGGAAGAGCCCTAGTGGTGACGGGGTTAATGTTTCACTAGCCTTAGTTCTGGGGTACAATGTGAGTTGTCACCTCAGTAGTAAGCCCTAGTGCCTATCACCTAGTTAATGGTTAGACGCAGCATCCTGCCACTGGGCACCATTTTGGCTCCATAACAATGGAATACCTGCCTCAGCCTGGATGTGCTGTGGAGGACTGGGACCCTGTCACTCTCCTGGTCAGCTAATAGTTAATGGGCATGTGGATGCATCAATCCAAAGCGCTGTCAAGGAGTATAAATGCACAAATACACAGACAGTGGGAGCCCAATGCTGATGCTGTAGACATATCTTGTTAACAGGAAGCAGACCCTATGCCACCACAGAATTGACTGACAGGATCACAGATGACTAATAATAACAGCACAGATTTTTTTCTTTCCTGTTGCCTAACTGAGCATTTGTGCTGCCAGTCCTTTAAAGCTACAAGAAATGTTGTTCCTATTAATGAAGAAAATTACTTCAATCAATAGAAATACCTTTTTTTCCTCTGACTCTGAAGGAATTATAGTATGCTTTTCATGCGTCTATAATGACTGAATCAATGATGTGTGAAAGTATACAAAGAGCGCTTCATATATTGATTTTTTTTACTGTATTCTAGCCTGATGTCTTCCTCATCTTCCTCATATAAGAATGAACCTTTTGCTTGTTATTGCTCTATTTCCAGTTTCACCTGGCCTTGGTAACACATAATGTCTAACCACAAAAGCACAACAAAAAAAACAACAAATTCACATTGTCACTGACTACAGAGCCACAAACTAATACAGATGGTGATCACTGGGAACTCTGGATTACAACACAAGACAGGGGAATTGGGGCCTGCCATGAGAAAAAGTGTTTTGATTTTCAAATGCGTAGTGCTGATCTGACTCATACATATGAAAGCGTCATTTAAAGCACAAAGAATCACAGGGAGACAAAATGTGTCCCTTTAGGTTTCCAACACTCTACAGATTTGAGATCAGAGGCAGCTTCGGTCTGTGATTTGGCCTGGGCTTTTAGGCTTGGGAAACATACGGTACAGTAAAAGCTCTTGTGTGACCCCAGCATGGCTTATACACTAGACAGGGAGAGACGTCACTCTCTTTCACCCCCCTGTTGAAAGTGACGGTCCATCACCAGCCAAAAGCCAATGGGGGGCGGAACGGGCTATTATGCACTATTGAGGGGGAAACAGAGAGGAGGGGAGGGAATTGTGTGATGCTACAGCTCTGCTATGCTACTACCCAGAGGGGGGTAAAACAGCAGGTACAAGCAGGGCTGACTGAGAGAAAAGGGGGATTCTTTTAACTTGTGCTCAGCCACCTCGCAGGGTTTTCCTGTTGCTGTAGGATGACAAGGCCATGTCTAATGACATGCAGTAATGGCTGACTTAAACTCTGCAGGAGTTGTAAGTTAACACAATATACTGGGTACTGTATGACATGCTGGTATAGATATTGCCACAGCCATAAATATTAGTTAAGGTCCATAAACCCGTCATTCCTGAGGTGGGCTTATACTATAAATTGTAGTACCAATCTATCCATCTGCACAAAGATCTGGTTGAACTATCTCTGTCATATCTTTTCTCAGAAACTTTCCTGGAGCACCCCAATTGTGCTGATTTATCTGTAATAGCAATTTCTGTGCTTAATAGACAAATAGAACACAATAGAAAAGAATAGAAAAGAAATGAGGGCGGCGAGGTGGATCAGTGGTTAGCACCGCAGCCTCACAGACAATAAGAAGGATTTGTGTTTGATTCTCGGCCCTGGCCCTGGGGACTGGGGATCACTTGGGGATCACACTCGCTTTCCACCCAGTATGTATGAGCATGCTGGGATAGGCTGCAGCCCCCTGTGATGTGGTATGAAAGAATAGAAAATACATTTTGTGCCCAACATTCACTACAGCTCATGTATGCAGGCATAGTTATGAAAATATACCACAAAACTACACTACATAAAAAAGTGATCTTAAACATTAGAAACCAACCACTGAACGATTCTCACAGTATTGTTTAGATCACTCAGCTACCTGTCCAGAAAATAACTAGGCTCTCAGGTATTCTTTACTAATGGCCCCAATTCACGTCTAACATCCAGCAGGCATTAAAACAACCATTCTGGTAGATAAAGCATGCCGCATACTGAAGTAGTGACATTTTGCATACATTTCATGCAGCTCAGAAGTGAGATGCTTGATTTTGATGGTTAATTTAGATGCAGAATACATAGCTGGCGTTGAGGTTGGTAAGCGCATGCAAATCCTCACCCTACTTAACAGAGGGTACGATGTATGAGCTGAGCATGTTCAGCCCACTCATTTTATACTACTAGTCTTTATGTCCCAGCCTAGGCTCCTCTCCCAGTCTCTGCCTCTCCGTCTTGGCCATGACAGACTTGCATACACACTCACATTCACACATACATGAATAAACACTCGCACACACATAAACAGGGACACACTAATACACCCTCACATATTCTCTCAATCGGTCTCTCCCTTTCTCACTCTCTTTCACTCTCTCTCACTAAAAACACACATGCGCACACATTCTTCAGACTTCGACATATTCTCTCTACTTCACCATGGGTGAACCATCATTATCTGGAGAGAGTGCCAGTGTTTGGCCACAGTATGTCTCCTTCCCAGGGTTGAACTGCACAGTGAAGACATAGGCTGCTGGTACTGACACAGCTGTCAAAGACATGCCTCATTACTGCTGTTGCAAATGTCAAAGCACTAAAGTAATCACTCACAGCTCTGCTGGACACATGGTGATAATTTATTTGATGGGAAAAGGATTTACAATTGTGTGAGTATGGCAATGTTATATAGATGTGTTAGTTTTCCATATTGTTTTTTACTCTATAGTAACAGGTTCATGTGGAGATAGGTACTTTGCAAGACAGCTGAATGCCAATGTATACGTATATGATATTTGGCAAACGTGACGGATATTTCTTTCACCAGCAGTAAAGAGGAATCGACTACATGCCTCAGAGTCATTACTGTTAATCCAGGATGCTCTCTGTTACCATGTTTCCCTCATGGGGTTGATGACACGGTGTATTTCAGGTGGAATGGTATGTATGAGCCTAAAGCTGTAGGTTTCCTCCAGACATGTCAGAGCAGCCATGCTGGACAGTGGGTGAGACATTGTTAAAGGGCTTTCCCAGCTTTTTCGGAGCAACGAAGTGACGAGAGGATGGGTGGATGTTTTTTGTACGTAGCTGCTAGCATCTATCATGACTAATTTGAATGATCATTCACTGTTAGAGGAAGCGGTGTCACTCCGCCACTGGCTGATCTGGTTAATGTTTAACATTTCATCCTGTCATCAATACTAACCACTGCCATAGCCATCCAAAAAGGGCAGGGCCATAGTCAGTGGCATTGTTATGGAAGGTGGGGGAGCGGGAGCTAATTAAGTCTGTGTTGTTGTAAGAACACAAGAGGGTGGAGAATGGAGAACTTGTCAAGGTGTTTTAATACTTTTCCTTTACCTCTGGATCAAGGTTTAAGTCTGCAAAGATGAATCATGATTTATTTTCATATTTTCCGAAATTACCTTACAAAATACTCGAGAGCCCTGACTTCATGGACTAAGCTAATTATAATAATCTAACCAGCACCCAAACACACTGGGATTTCACACCATCAACTTCAAAAGAGCTGGAGGTACTAAATTTGCTATATATTGTAATTATCATTTTCATTGACTGCACAGATTTCTGTAAGTTGTCATAATATACACAGGTGTACCACGATACTGAAGGTCTAAACCTGGACTGTTCCAAGGGCAGCTGTCAATTTTACTGCAGAGTAATTGAATTGCCAAGAGGGTATTCAGCCAGCTTAGGTGTGTTCACCTCTCTCCATTCACTTTAGGTGCAGCATATAAGTCCTTAGTTACCATAGAGATGTTGTGCACACTATAAAAATGGTAGGACTCCTTGACCCAAAGTTGACTTGTAATTTATGAAGGAGCAGGGGAAAGTTATCCTCTCAATCTAGTGCTTCGCCTGATCAGCTATACAAATGAAGAATTTGGGCACCAGAACAATGGAAAGAATTAGGTACTTTAAAATGTTTGCATAACGAGCTCATTCTCGCTGCAGTGGTTCTCTTCTTAATCACCTGCGCTCTCCAGAACACCTACACCCTTCTTCATGATCAGATACAGGACCGACGGGCTGATGTATGATCCGAGGAATTAATCTGCTAAGCCTGATTGCCATTACCGCCATGTGATTATGCACCTTGATTACTGAGCCCACCCCGAGGACCATGACGTGCCCCTGTGCACATTTTACAGGTGCGCATAAAATTATGTGGTGATTACCCCACAATAGATCAATCCAGCAGCAAATGAGACTGTGTGGCCATATAGACCGTCTCAAGTAGGACTGTGATTATTAATAGGTACTTGAGGTGACCTGATACCTGCAGCTTGAACCACTGAAACAGTCTCTGATCCCTAATATAAGCAAATAAATTCGTTTTCATACATTCTGAAAGTCATTATTGGATTATTGTTGTAGAGATAGAGTTGTTTGGAGTTCAAGCATGGATAAAGGGGATATTAGGCTCTTCAGAGACTACTGGGGCTGTACTTGTCCCACTTAAGATAGGCTTCAAACAGCACCAAAATTGTGGATTTCCTTGATGCTGAGGTGGGCAGCGTGCCACGATTATGAGTCTATGTCATATAGACCTACTGGAGGTCAGTATTTGCTTGTGTACAGAGTAAAAGAAAAGGAAAATAGGGTATGCAAAATAATCAAACTTTTTCTGTGTCACCAGAAGGTACAGATAGCTTGTCCTTACAAGTAACGTCCATGTAAGAACATATCATTCTGCAATGACACTGATCCTCAGAATTCAGGCCCATCTAATCCTTTACTCTGTCATTTGTAAGGATTTTTTATTTAATCCTGAGCCAAAATACTCATTTGGTACAGCAGATAAATAGTCCCATTGACTTATCCAGAAGCAATCCTACATCAAGCGATTAATTGGATGAGACGATGGAGAAGTGAAGGGACATTTGTTCATGGTTTTCTCCCTGGTTACATGGAATACTTCAGTCACGCAGAAACACTATAGTGGATAAAACACCAATGCAACAGCCCTAATGTTAACATGTTTGCATTAATAAAGCACTGGCAAGGATTTAATGGACTTGATGGGCTACTATCCACAGCAGATGAGGCCCACATTCTAAGAAGGCATGGCGCTCAGTGGCGGTCGTGAGCCCTCCTAACACAATTACTTAATGGTCTCAGCAATTACTCACATCTACAGTAGTTGCACACATAAATGTCAGTCAGTGGAAAGGAACTGAGTTATGGTTTGTTGTCTGTATCAAAGTATGAGTTAGAAAGCTGTATGATATGGCAAAGGTATTCAGTAAAGACAACACAGCTGATTCCAGTTGAAACTGTACTCATATGGCTATATCAAGAGCCATCTACAGTATGCAAATGTGAGTTTGAACTAGCAAATGCAGAGATTCCATCAGTGGCCAGAGTTCAATAACTCTTCAGTCTTCAAGTGTCTGGATAATGGTCACTGTGACTGCACAGCGCTGCAATCCAAAACCTCAACTATCCATCACTGGACAATGTGTGCCACTAAAACAACATGTATAAGGGACTACATGTTCATTTGTTGGGCCCTGTACTATTGTAATTAGTGATGAGTGATGGACAGGGGAGGATGGGTACATCCTATTCACAGTGCTCCATGTGGCAGCTTACATATTTCACACTGGTACTGTATGTTTGTCAGCTACAGACAACGCAGGCACTTACGCACTGCCGTGGGCAAGCAGGGTGGTGTTTTGCCAGCCGACTGCGTCACGGGCGCTTGGGTGTCCTACGTACCACCATGGAGTCCCTGGTACTGCATGCCTGTTCGCCTTACAGCAACAGATTGCAAGAGCTTTGGCTCCAAGATAGACGCCCAGAGAGCACAGTGTGTTGGAATCCCACTTTGAGTGAAGTGGCGGTGGTCCTCTTCTCAAACCTGTAACTCGCTTGCATGAACGGATTACACCCTAAAGGTAAAAGCCTCACATTTGCTGACATTCATCACTGGTACACTCACAGCATTGTGAATATTACACATGCTTTGCCATGTGGCGCTGTCCCTGCTATATTGACCTGGAAGTATTCGAGTATTCAAGCAAACTCAGTGTTTGAGATAAATGATTGTCAAAAATGCTTTGCTGGAAAGTGTAGCAAAACAAATAAATTACAGTGTTACTGACCCATGCAATGTGTGGCTTAACAGATGTCTTATATGCACATTTCTTTCAGAGAATAATAATTTGATAATAGACCAAAATGCTGTTCAGTAATTGAGAAGAAATGACCATCCGTGTATTGTGAAAATGAATGACTGAACAAAAGGAATGAATTAACTGAGAATATCACACAATATTGACACAGTAATGAAAATACACTGTTGAAGAGATGTGGTCTAACATGGTGTTCATCTCTACATTTAGAACCTGTGAAAAGTGATCTTTGAAGTCAAGGAGATCCAGAATCACAGCACTGAGTAATAGGGTATTCACTTTAATGTGTTTGAGTCAAAAGCCTTGTGAGTCACGGGGTAGAAAGTGTGATGTCTGATGTTAGGGCTACACTATGTGGTGCCACAGGTGGCCTGGTATGATATATATTTTGGGAAGACACACTCATCCATACGACTGCTCTGATGACAGGACTCAACATTGTACAAGACAGATGGTCAGAATAAGGAAGGGAGAATAGTCATGTAGATAATCATAGACCATGCACAAGACACTTGCTCTTACAGAAAATGTTTATTTTGTTCATAAACTTTTTTCATAAAAATAACAACATCAATATTAATTTAAAGTATTGTAGAAATTGTGTATATACAAAATCTTTACTTGAACAGTTAATATAACTTAAGGCGAGTTAAATTACTTTTTTGCAGTACCCTGACTGTTGGTGATAATTTCACCAAACTCTCACCATTGTTTTTGCAAAAGTGAACATTTCAGCATATCTCTAAATAATACCAGGAGCCAAACCCTTTCATCTCCAAGGTAAAGTCCACAGAAACTCGCAGCAATGTGTGCTACCTGATTACTCAAAAGCAATGTTATTATGTTCTGCTAGGTATTTCTAGCTTGATTAAACATACTTCTGTACATACTGTAAAATCACATCGTTGAAAACCCATACTACAACTAGTGTACATTCTGGTCCCTTTTAGATCTACATCAGCACTTCAATGAAATAAGTCATATCATATCAACAATGGGATGAAGTGCGAAAATGTGTTTGATATCAAATTGTAACATTTAAAATATTGTGTTGCCAAACAATAGCCCTCCAAAACCAAAACATTGTTAATGACTTAGAGTGCATTTCACTTTAAAAATTAAGCTCAAATGTGGTAAATGTAAAATATACAGTTAGCTATAAAAATACAAAGAAGTACCGTAATACAAATATATTTATTTTCCATTCATGATATATCTTTCACAATTGTAATAGTTCAAACAATTGTAACACAACACAAAGACCAATGACGAAAACACTGACAGCCAAATGATAAAAAGTTAAACAAACACTAAATCTTGGCAAAGATGGACAGCTTTATGGTCAAAGCCATAAATATGTTAGCTTACATTCATGTCATAAACCTTCACGGTGGAGTGAAGGACTACCTTGACAGTGGTCGATATTCCGTTAAAAGAAAACACTGACATAAACATGCATTTGAAGAACCATTGCCCAAACCATTGCTCTAAAAATGCTAAAAGCAGAAAATAAGAATCTTAAGTGGAAATATTAATAATCTTTAAGTTTAAGTGCAATCCACTCCAGGCTCACAACGCGGACGGGTTTCTTATCGAGGTTGGAGCTGTCCAGCTGAAGAGGTGCTGAACAGCAGTCATGCAATGCCGCAGTGAGGTTTGGTTCCGTTGACAGCAACAGCAACAAGTCACTGTTGAGCTGTTAACCCACTTTTACAACTTATGCATCATTGCATAGAGTCAGCAGCATCAACAGCAGGCAATAGGGCCGAAACAGCAGACCCCTTTTTCTTCCACTCTGCCCCATCTTGCAATATTCTCGAAACCTTTTTGTACTTGCCAGTGAAACCAACTGAGACATCATCACCTTGTAATCATCTGGCTTATCTTCCAAGACGGAAAGATTCTAACATTGTTTGGACACATATAGTATTGTGGGGCGTTATCGCTCTTCAAATTCCCTCGGGAAGAGTGAATGGCCATGTACCGGTGGTAACCTGTGGCTTTATTTCCATTTTCTCCTTCTGTTTCAGGTGTACACGTCCATGTCGTTTTCTCTCATCGCTCCGGGCGAAACGTTTGCCGCAGACGTCGCAGGAAAACGGCTTCTCTCCGGTGTGAGTCCTGGTGTGGGTGGTAAGGTGGTCACTACGGCTGAAACTGCGCAAACAGATGCGGCACTGGAAGGGTTTGTGCCCCGTATGGATGCGAATGTGCCGGTTCAGCTCATCCGAGCGAGAAAAGCGCCGGTCGCAGCTCTCCATGGGGCAGGTGAATGGTTTCTCTTTGGCTGGGCCGTGGGAGGCGGCGGGGCTCTTTCTGGCCCTGGGGGGCTTCGCCGCACGGGTGTAACTTTGGGCAAAAGAGTCCGGCAACAAGGAAGAATACAAGATGGAGTCTATGGTGCTCGGTAAAGCTGGTGATGTGAATAAAGAGTCGCACTGATTGGATGATTGTGGAAGTTCAACGGGGAATGTGACTGGTTTCAGGTTTGCAGAGAGGCCCATCGGTGGTGGTGGGTAGTTAGTATACAGAGGACTGGAGTAGCTCTGGGAGCAGGTGTCAGAGAAACACGGCTCCTGCTTAATGCCTCCTTCGACTTTAAACTCCATCTCTGGGTTGGGACAAATTGCAGGGAATGTGTCCAAGAGTTCCTTTACATCCATTTGCTGGTCAGGGGGGAAATCACTTGACATCGGGAAGGTTTCTGTCTGGAAACCCGTATCCAAACAGTCAGGCTTATTAAATGTGCACCACTCGTAGCAGCTGCTTTCAAACTCATTCTTGACCACCACAGGGAAAGACGCAGCTTCTGACTTTGGTTCAACCTTCTTCTGGTTTGGAGCTCGAGAGGAGCCAAAGCTCAGCTGTGATGAGGTGGGGTCTTGAGTCTGGCTTCCGGCCTGATCGTCAGCATACCTTGGGCAGGTCTGGTCTGGAGAGTATACAGGAGGAGTGGGTCCGGAGCAGGTGTAGGATTGCCTCTTGACGCCAGTGTCTCCAAAATTACCATGGCTGCTTTCCATTGGCGCAGGCGATGGATATGTTCCTCGGCCAGTGCCACTCTGTTGCACTTCTGAGATTGGTAATGTAGATATACCAACAATCTCTGTGATCATGTTGAGTAGTGTTTCGGTGCTGCACGGCGCCCCCTGAGACGCTTCAACATAGAAACTGCCGGAGTAGGCGAGGGAGGAGGGGGTGTAGGTGTCTTTTGGACACTCGCAGGGGTTAAAAGCAAATTCCGAGTTGGAGGCTTCGGTTTTGAGGGTTACAGGGGTTCCCTCTGTTGAATTAAAAAGAGAGAAAACTTTGTCATCACAAGTGCTTCATTTAGAGAACCAGTGCAAATGAAACGGGAAAGAGGCACCGTTACATAAACATGCACGCATAATCGGCACAGCCATGCCTTGATAAAAAAAAAAACTGCCTTTATAGACATGTGAAGTGTTATCTCTTTCCTGTAATAGCTACAATTGACACATTTAATTTGATCTTTCCATGCATGCACGTTTAATCGCCTGTGCGGTGTTGCAGTAATGCGAACTCACCGTGGCCAAACTGGGCAGGTACCCCCCGCTCTGCATCGACATACACCTCCTGGTTATCTTTCCGCACGCTATTTTCCATACCAAGGGAAGAACTGTTGCAATTCTCAAACTGGGGGTAGAAAGAATCTTTAGCATTCAAATCCATATTGTTCAACATAATGGTGCACTTAGAAGTCCGTTTCTCCCGGGGAAATGGCAGAGGGGGTAAAATGCAAAATGAAATATAAATAGCTGTTTTCTTTCACCCCCCAGATGGTTTTAACAAATCATCCAAAGTGGTCTATGTCAGAAGGCGTTAAAAAGCAGTTAGGTATTCCTTTTCGTCTCGGCTCCTCGATATTTTCTGCTGTGGATTTCACATCAGCGACTTCCCCTCTCTCTCCTTATATACACTTTGGCTGCTCCCTCAACCCTCCTCCCCATTCATCAGCTCCAGTGAGAGGATTCCCCGCTGCGTGTAAACTTCATGCCCATATATGGACAGAGGATGTGACGGGCTTCCCCCTCCCTCCAAACTGGAGAGATGGAGTCTGACGTTGCAACAAGTGGCGACCAGCGTTGGGTGGTAACACGTTACACTAATGTTATTTCTTTTCACAGTAACGAGTAGTGTAAGGGATTACTATTTCAGTTTCTGTAATACCGTTACAACTGCCCGTCCAAAAATGAAGACCTTATTTGTGTTACCCCGCCTCTAAATACCAGCTTTGATGTTACATTTTCCAAAACTAGACAAGAACAATAACATTGGACATCGACGCTGTTTGATCACCCTCATCACTAATATGAGAGGTAACTGGGTTATCCCGGTTAGGCACGAGGGGATGCAGTCGTCAATTTTGGGGTGTAATGGAAAAATAGAGCTGACTATCTGATGTTTTTATTATCAATCTGAGAATTAACAGTCAACTTACAGACCGTAGTAATTCGGGCTCCTGTGTGGAAAGCATAGACCTTTTATGCAACCATGTCACAAAGCAGCAAAACAAATTTACTAATTTTCTCCATTCAATTAACATCCCTCATGAAAAATTACTACACTAATCCTTTAATACATTTTGGAAGTATACCATAGAGACATCAAAAGCAAAAATCTATAATATCTTAAAGAAATATCAATGATACCATAGGAGGTAGAAATACCATAAAGTACGATAAGTCAATGTGAACTCATCATTTATTATTTCATATTATTGTGAAACTGAAGAAAAAAAACAAAAAAAAACGCAAGGGCATTATGAACCTTTTCAGTACCACATTGGGAATTGACGAGTACCTCAGACACTATTATAGGAATGTTATAGTGATTTTTCGCTTGGGAAGATTTGAGGCTTGAGTTCACTGAGGCCGATTCTGACTGGTGGGTTAAAAATAGTCCAGTTCAAGTTTAAGACTTTATTGTCCCTAGTGGAAAATGTGTGTGAGGCATACAGCACAGCCATAACCACATTGAACAGAGATAACATACAGAAACATATGCCACATTAAATAAAACTGAACGCGCGGTATAGATTTCGCATTGATTTCATTTCTAAGGTTTAGTATAGGACCGCATTGTCTTTGTAGACCCGGTAGCCGACATTCGTGAAGCTTTAAGGAGCCTATTTTAACTGACAATTATAATGAAAAAATACTTTTACAATAGAGATGCCCAGCGATTTGTGTGTGCAGGTATTTTCCTGGATTGTTTTACAGATGATCTAAGGTGAAAACCGTGGAAACAATTGTAATTTCTAACGTCAGACTGCCAGATTGTCTTTGAATATGTTTACAAGTGAGAACTAGTGAACTGAACAATGTACTGTCTTAAAGATGGATATGCACAAGACCAACTGTCATGTAATTCAGAGGTTCAGTTTATCCATTTCCTTGCTCTGAGATTTTCACACTCTATCAGTTTAATATCTGGATCACACTGCATAGTCTGGATGTTTTCAGCAGTTAAACCGAATAACCCTTCCTGACAGTGCACTGCTCAGCTTTTGTTTTAACTAATTCATTTCCTCTAGCGTGGTTGCTGGAAAATCTGATCACATAGGCTACACTAAGGGCGAACTGCAAAGCGCTGTCTAAACGAAGCCTTGGCCTTTAAGGAATGGAGGGAGTCGATAACACCCCTGAGGTGTTCAGTGGTTGAACCCAACTGTTCACATGACATTTCAACCCCCAAAGCTTTTTTTAAATTTTATTTTCAGTTTCGCATCTGTTGCTGGGTGCACTCCTGGTCACATTTCCTATTACAAAAAGTCGATATGCTTTCATAGGACATTCCTGTCTGCAGTGGACCTCTGGCACCGGTTTGTGCTTCAGCACCGTGGATAGCGACGGTGCAGCATCAGCTCGAGCCAACAGGGCTGCTATAATAACACATCTACTGACTGGAAAAGGAGCCACCAGCACAAGTAATACAGTACACAAGTCCTGTAATACTGAATTCTGTACTTATGTGAAGCACATTCTCTGGCATAAAATCAACCCAATCCTCCCTCAGAGGGCTATAGGGAAATCCCAGTCACTACTAAAGTAATGGCTTTTCTTTCTAGATGAGGACAATGGCCAGCAGAAGGATAATGCCCCTACATATAAAACACCATCAGTGGCCTTGTGGTTTAAATAGCCCAATAAAATATTATCCAAATGCTAGGGAACTATACAGCCTCAGAAATGAGCATTTATGGGCTATTATGACTCTTTTGGCTATTTGACATGGTGTATTCCACGGTCATCGTAAAGATGGAGGCCCCTGAAAATCAGCATTTTAGTGGCTGTAGAAGATGAGTGGACCAAACCCATGCTAGAAACCATGCCAGAAAAAGCATTTCTCCACAAGGGATTATATGTTTTTCTTTATTTTGACCACATCTTGTAATGCTAAAGGCTGAGCACATCCTTTCATGACAGAGCTCATGCAGATGCCTTCTGTGTGTTTTGTTATGAACAAGATTAGCTCAAAATTAGAAAATGTGTAAACTATAAGGATAGGAGAGTATTGTGTCAATTACAGCACAAATGCAAAGATGCTATCAGACCAAAGAGACTGCTTGCCTATGCTTTTAATAAGACTATTCAAATGTTACATTATCTCCGTCAGTACCGAGGAGTGGAGAATATATCAAAGGATCTGCGAGTGGCAGCCCTGTCATCTTGTTAAGTTAGTGTATGATAATAGCATATAAGCTCTTTCATTGCGGCTTTGACATTCTCCGGAACAAATCGTTTTGCACCTCTGATGTGCACTCTAATTCTAGGCCCAGAGATGTTTAGCTTTGCAGAACTGCCTCCAAGTAATCCAGAGTCTATTAAAACCAATCTGATCACAAAGAGTTCAGATCACGAGATGCTGTTATGATAACTACAGTGTGGCTGTGACCTCTCTCCTCCATAAAATGCCACAGCACAGGACTTAGTAATGGATTTATGTAATGTTAGCACTTACTGACATTATAGTGCAGGGGTAACTCCATACCTGTAAAAGTTAAATGAAACCCTTTGTTGTATTCCATTGCATTTAAGCACTGTGAGCAAAAATGCTCTTATTTCTCAGGGAACATCATGGTAGCTTAAGATAGAGAATGTAGAGCAACACAAAGTTGCTTCCATGCTTTAACAACGATGCTGACTTCAAAAAATGTTCAAAGTGTTGGCTATGGCAAGAAGATGAAACATTGCTCTAATGAAAGGAGATCTACGACTCAATGGATCATTTCAGTAAAGCACAAATGAACACGCATTAATATAGTCTTGGCCGAATATTACTACCATGTCTTTCTAATCAGCCAAGGCTTGTTTGACCTCCTACATCCTACAGAAGGCAACAAACAATGCTTTTCATTCATTCATTTGTAACAATAGCTATATGAATAATCATGTTTTTATTTTAAGGATTGCACCTTAGGAAGTGGAGATTCCTCGTCCAAAACGAAAGCTTCTTTTATTTAGTTTAGTATTTCTTTATTATTAATTAAGTGGCACGGTGGCGCAGTGCTTGCACTGTTGCCTCACAGCAAGAAGGTACTGGGTTCGATTCCCGCCTGGGGCGCTGTTGACTCTGGGGTGCCCAGGTGGGTTATCTCCCGGGCCTTTCTGTGTGGAGTTTGCATGTTCTCACC
>CABFOQ010055144.1:18298-43234 GCA_900660455.1 Gephyroberyx darwinii | reverse complement strand
TAAATGAAGAACAAGAGTTCATTCGGACACCCTACCTGCATGTGTGTTCCCCCTGCATGTGTTGTGTTGTGTGTTAGTGCATGCGTGCCTGCGTGCACCCAAATGTAATAAATGGATCTTATCTTATCTATCTCTTATAATTAATTAAACAAACTAGCCTTCCTTATCCCGAAAACACATTTTAATATTATTGCAAATGGACATATGGCAATACTATAAATATAATGCACCTTTTTTTAATGCACGTTTTAATACATGAACTATCAACTAATCTTCCTGTATAACTATAGCTCACTTTCATACTTATGTCTTATTTCCAAAATTACCTGTAATTTCCTGTGTTTTTGGAGATACATTTAAAGATACTGAAACTACCACAGTCAGGGTTACCAGTTATCCCCAGATGAAAACAGATTCCTACATGTTTTACTTTTTTCATTAGTATTCAGCAGGATATTTACAAAAGGAGCTGCTATGCTGACAATACTCAGCTATTTCTTTCAACTGAACTAAACAATCCTACTAAATTCAGACAAAACTGAAGTCCTTATTATTATTATTGCTTTGTCCTCCTGTCTGAATCCACAAGCCATGTCATGGAACATGATCTTGCAGAATTGTGCAACCATGAAAACCAATTCATCAATTTCATCAATGATGTTATTGATGAAAACCAAATGCACATCAATGGATCATATTACTCTTATTTTAGTTTCTCTATACTGGTTGCCTGTTAGTTTTAGATTTTTGCCTAATTTTGAGACTCGGATGAGTCCAGCCTCCAGCTACATCCCAGATCTCGTAACCCCCTGTGAGCTTGTGAGATCTTCAGGTGACCGAAGGCCATTTGGGGAGTTTAGGCTGACAATATTATTGTGATGTTTTGGCTTTTATATTATTTGTCTTTACCTATTTACCTATTTATTTACCTTTACCTATTTAAATTAATATCTGTCATTAATATTGTGCCCATAAAACACACTGTAACTCTGCTCTGAAAAGTGCTATACAAATTAAGTTTACTGTTATTATTTTAGTGATAAGCCAAAAGCAGAAAAGAAGAGAACTTTCACCCTTGTTGTTGAGACTCTCTAGCCAATTATTTCTGGGAGTTCGACCATGGATTTGCAATTGAAATTCAACAATTTTGGGGCCAAACAGTCAACTCCACTGCTTTTTGATTTTCTCGGTCCATAACAGTTGTTGACCTAGACTCTCAAGAGTGTAGGAGTTAAGATGTCAACTGTTTTGGTGTCGACTCTCTCACTATTCAACAGTATAAGACAGCACTTTATTTCTTACATTAGAATAATAAATCTCTATCTTGATGTACAGTAGTTCTTCAAAGTCTCAATACCTTGGCATGTTGTCAACCAACCATGCATCCCACACTGTAAGAGAGTAAATAATAGACAAACCTGAACCATACCAGGAAATCCACTGAGATGCAGAGGCTGTCGTTGAAGTTTGAAAAAAGCACTTCAAACCCGACATGATATAGAGAGGTAATGCATAAAACAACTACAAAAGTGAGTGAAATTTGACAAATAAAAAACGTATGAGGTACAGCTTTGCCTGTAACTCAATCCACAACATTTTAAAATAAATGTTATCACAATACAACATAAGATATCATTTATTAGTGGTATTTATTGTTTACCTTTTGAATCACCAATTTACCAAGGCTGACAATAATTCTGGACCTCAATGTCTACAGTGTGAAGGAAAGAATCTCCATATAGATATGGGATTTAACATTAACTATTCAGCTGCTTTTGTAAGCATCCATATGATAATGAAATGCATCGAGTATATCATACTGTACATACATTCATATTCAGCCCCAAGAGCTGCGGTGCACTTGACTAATGCCATTTTAACTTCCCGGATGCACAGCAGATTTTTGGAGCAATCCTGTGAAAGCCAGGGTGGTACAAAAGCTGGAGAAATCCATCAGCCTCCCCCAAATCACATTCTGACAACATGTCCCATATTCAAATCTCCCCCCAAGGCAGCAGATGAGGGAACATCTTCAATCTAAACCTGGATACAATAGGGCTTGTAAAACACCGCAAAAATGGATTGGGAGTGCTAACACCACAGAAACCTCTGCCGGAAACACGACTTTCTATAAATACAAGATACTCGCCTCAGCTGCCAAGTTCGTTATTTTCTCCCTCTCTCCCTCCCTCTCTCTCTCCCTCTCTCTCTCTCCCTCTCTGTCATGTTGGGCCATGCATGACTACATATAGCATATCAACATTCAAACACTGGGCAATTGAAAGAGAAATAGAGCAAGTAAAAGAAAGAAAGGGAGCGGAAGCGTGGTTCTTCTTTTGAAGGAACATCTCTCTCTCTTCCTCTGAGAGTGGGAGTGGGTTAGGGAAGCCCGGTACCAGGCCCCGATGCTGCTGTTGGTGTGGCAGGTTTCCCGTGTGTTCCAAAAATACTTCCGCACTCGCCCACTTCGGTCCCCAGCCGCCTGTACTCTTTGCTTCTACAATAGTGATCGGTTAGAATCATATTCAGCTCTCCAATCGTGATTGCAGAAGGCCCCAGTTTTTCTTCAACCATGCTCCCAGACTCCCCCACACTCACTGCACTAGCATGGCTCCCACCTTGCCCTCTTCTCTGCAGGATCCATGCTCAACAGCACTCTGACAGATCAACTGTTGGGCCTGATCCAGCTACCTGCTGTTACCTAACTGCTTGCAGATTTTCACGATAAATCCATGAAATGTAACACGGTAATAATACATCTTGCCCTATTTTAGCAATACCAGAGCACCACATACCACAGTGGGAATGAATTAAAATTAAACAAAATCTATAGTGTTCAGACAGTAAAATGCTTTCAGTCCTATATGATTGATGGTGTGTTAGGTAATAGTAATTAAAGTGTCAAAAACACAAAAATCTAGGTGATTTGCTTTGCCAGATACAGCAACAATCCCCTTGAGATGGAAGCTCAATAACATCCTCTACACAAAATCATTTCCACACAAAGTGGGACTAATTGCATGTACTCTTAACCAACATAACTTAATGAGTCTGCAAATTATAGTCTAACAGTCATCTCACCAAATATTTTTCACCCATATTGAATTTTGTTTGTTGCTCTTATTCTATACCCAGTGACAATACAATGTAATATCTGTGGAACAATATGAATGTTGATAATTAGCAATCATTGTTTCATCACTGCTTTGATGCACAGTCATCATGAGGAGATGCAATACCAACAGATTCAAACAAATGGCTTACAGCAGACATGTGAGGAAACAGATGAAGAATGTTAAGAGCTTGCAGCTAACAAAAGTAACTATGGAAACGGCCAGCTCTACATTGCACTAGCTTCCACAGCTCTCTCCAGAAATAAAAACAGTTGGGCTAAGAGCGAATCAGGTAAAGACAAAAGATCCCGGGTGAACCTATTTATAGTGGGTCTTACATAACATACACATAGACCTATGTTGGTTGAGGCAAGTTGGGTGCTCAACGGCAAGCTTCTGGGGGGCAAAGGCCCTGTGTGTGAGGGAATGCAGGGTGCAGAAGATTGTAGATAGTGGATGGTAGATACTGAAAAATATTTTCTAGAAAGATAATGTATTAGTATTAAAGTAAAAGTATAAACAGTAGTTAAACCAGTGTGGATGAAGAAGATGATGATGACGACGACGACGAGAGAGTAAAGCCAGAGAGGAAGGCATGCTGTTTTGTTGTTAGGAGGACATAATCTACTACACACACTAACACTATGTTACTGCATCTTGCAATATTCAAGAGTCCCCTGGGAGAGCAATGATGTCAATGCTGGAGTTCCACTAACAACAAGGGGTGGTTTACATTGACATGTAGCCAGCTAATGAAAGTTGATGGTGAACAAAACATTGAAACATTTCATAGCCACGGGGCTCAAGGAAAAGCCTAAAGAGACTAAAATGCGTACGTCATATGTAGAATGAGTTCATAGAGAGCTTGTCAAAAGCCTTGTCTCTTTGTCTGGGAGGCAAAAAAGATATGTCAGAGGTGAAATAGACCCCCCCACAGATGATCATGTAACCTTAGGACAAACCTTCTGACATATTATCTGAGATGATGAGAATATGCAAGCCCACATACACACAGAGAACCTGTGAGGGAAGCAGGCGTGATGCATGAACAGTGATTTCCTAGAAATACAGCCTGCCACCATATCTTATACCCAAATGGAGCATTAGCATAATAATCCACTTATGCTGCTTTAATTCTAAGCAGCTCTCTATTGTAAGTAAAATGATAGATGAGCTGTAGTCAAAAAGGCTCTTTTCAACTCACAAATGCCTTATTAATTAGCTCCCTCTAGCACAAGTTCCCAGTAATTACATCCCAGAGAGCAGTCGGGGCTGGAGAGGACCATTTCCACCAACTATTAGACAACTTTATGATTATGCTGCAGATGTACAGCGATTTCCACCAACAAAACTCTTTATTTCAACATAGAGCATTGGCCATTTGGACACTGTACTCACTGCACTCATTGGACAATTAAATGGTATCGGGCAGTCACACAATATTCAATATTTTTAAGCTCTGATAAGGTTGCGATGATATGCAAATGAAGTCTCCCGTGACTCATCCGTTTATTATGCAGTCACATTAGTTAGCTCTGATGCTGTTTGGCTATTATCCCATCTCATTGTGAAAAAGGGTCTTGGGTGAGGGGGATGGATTGCGCAGTGAGTGCTTTAGTCACACAGTTTGTCCGCACTCTTCAAAGGAATAAATGCATTTTTTTTGACTGTAGTTGCATTGAGGGGATGTGGAATCCATTTCCTCTGAGAGAAACAGCAAACGGCAGAGGATATGGCTCATCTGTGCCCAAGTCCCTTGATAATGTGCTTTGCGTTAACAGACCAAAGGGTCAAATGATGGGCATGTGTCTCCCACGACTAAGCCAGAAGGCAATGATTGCATGGAGGTTTGATACATCATCCACTGGTAAATTGCTTCAGAGGTGTAAACTCACCACTGTTCAGTTAGATTAATGTCTGGCAAAATTTCTGAGTGAAACATGCGCAAAGATGAACTCTACACCTTGAAATGAGTGCTTGCAAGAAGCACACAGGCATGGACTTACACAGTTGGTACAAGTTGCTAGCTTGTGATAAATGTGGTGAAACTGACAATCTGTGACTTTCGCAGACTGACTACTGTTCTGCTTACTGCTAGAAGCACTATTTTTAGCCATGCAACCTTGCTGCACCATACTAAGCCTTCGACTACACAACTGCATGTCTAGCCTATTCAAAGGATTTATGAAAGACAAGAGGTTGGAACCCAGTGGTCATGCACACAAACTAGGAGCCAACATCAGTGCCCAGACATTTATGTTATGTCAAAGTATTAATAAGAATGTTGCTACTGTATGCCCCAGTGTGTGAATGTATGCCAGTATGTGTCAACAAGTGAAAAGAATTTGCCATCAATGTACTCCTATGCCTTTTGATGTTATCTAATTAAGTGCCAAGCCCTTAAAACAGCACTCCATGGAAACCATGCAAGAAAAAGAAATAACTAGCAGCAGATTGACGTCAGCTAGTGACCTTCGAATGTGCCATCTGACAAAAGGAAGAGGACCGAGCTGCTATACTTAAGGTCACAGTGTGTTGAAGACACTGTCTGCTTTGAACGACAGAAGAGCGCTGACATCTCTGCTGAACATCTGAGGAGTTATTTGCCACAAGATGAATTAAAAGCTCTTGTAATTTCAATGATTAAATACATACATACATAAAAGATTAAAGTATATGTACAGTGGATGTGGATACAGTGGAACCTTAGAAGCAATGAACACGTTTGGTTACCCAGCAATGTTGCAGGCAAATGTATTTACCATGGTGATATTGTGAGTCTGTGTTTAACTCATGACATTACTATGAATGCCATACGGTGGCTCTCTCCTTATTTTTCCTGTCACTCTCCACTGTATACTGTCCGTTGAAGCAGAGTTGAAGCAGAGAATTGAAGTCTTGAGTTTAAAAATGTTTTTTGGGGGGGTAGGCATTCCATATTTCCAAGCATTTTGTGGACAATAGGAAAGATGAGAGAGGCACATGGCCCAAAAAAGGCCCAATAAATAAAACCTCACCAATCCAAAACCAATGTGAACTGATTGCTGTTATTGACATACCAGTTAAAAGCTTATTCAAAACATTAAAGATGTTACACAGCATGTGCACAAATTTAAAAACTGCACAGCCTGAAGTGCTTTTAAAATACTTTTTATTGCATGTATTATGAAGAGTCCAACAATTGTGCAGTTAAAATACATGTGTATTTTGTTCATTGTACTCTTTTTGTCAATGGATCGCTTAAGATAAAGTCAAATGTGGTTCCAGTCAGAGCTCTTTCTCTTCATGCTATTTTTGGATACTACATGGATTGATTTTGTTTCCAAAGAAAGATTATTGAGAGGTCTTTTTTCATTTGAGGCATTTGGTTGATGAACTCATCCACAGTGGCTTACTTGAGTGCAATGATAGAATATGCTTAAATTCTGAGATCACCAATTACAAGAACCCAATGAGGAGTGCAAAGGTCTGAGCTGCAGTGCCCTGACAATGCCCCTGTGACCCTAGAGAAGTGCTAGGAAAAGAAATAAAGAGCTAAGTTAAGGTAAGCTAAGGTAGGAGGTATTTTTTCTGCCTCTGCCTTCCCAGTGTGATTGCAGCTACATGCTTAGATTCCGTGAATATGTAATTTATTTACCTCAGTTGAGGCAACATACCAAGATTACAAACAAGTTACAGTACGACAGAAAAGTAAGATGTTTAAATCATTTATTGTTTCTTAACAAAACAAAAACAATGCCAATCAAATGTATTGTTATTCCCTGTCAGTCAAACCGGTTGTATATACAAAATACTGCTACTTTAAGAGATGGAAAACATTATAAAAGCTGAGCAACACTGTATAGACCTGTCTGTTTGAAAGACTGGGATCAGTTTAAATTCAAAATGACCAATTAAGACAGCAGAGAAGTGAAGACATTATAGCATAACAACAAGAATGGCACTATTAAAGACAATGGCCCTCATTTGTCAAGTGAATGCATGACCCACTCATTTGCGTGCTCAGTTGAAATTTGATCATAGAAGTACAGACCATCCTCACATCTAGTGTGAAAGCATGTATGCTTCTTTGGAGGTGGGTAGTTGAAAAAATATGCCTCGCTTCATGTGCATTACTTACCTTCCACATTAAAGTTTGCTACTTCAGTCTCTTTGACAATTTAACATTTTTAATCATTAATTACAAATACTACTAGCTTAATATTTTATTTCCCCTTTCTTTCATAGTTTGTTTTGTTTTGAGGGGTATGACATGGTAAGTGTACTCTTAAATGCATTAATGAGAAATGTGAAGTGTAGAGCTAAAGCATTAGGCAGCACTCAGCTCCACTCTCAGAAAAGAGATGGTACATGCACCTCTCTATAAACTAGTATGCAATCATCCTCCATACATTACAAACAAATGAATTGATAGAATACCTGCATGGTACCTGTAGATTTCATTAAAGGGCACTGCGGTGGCAATGTGGTTGTGTCATTGTGTTCTTGAGAACATGCTTTTCCCATTGGATCTTGTGCTTCTATCAATGGGTACGAACATTTTCACAAGCATCTCAACACTTGATCAGGCTACATTTCAATGACGGTACCATAAATGAGGGCCAATATCTTAGAAAACTTGAGATGAGATCTATTGTATCAGTACTGTTCAGCCATCATTAATACTGTTAGGGCTGACCAGCCAGTGAAGGGGTGGCTTCCTTGGCCCCTGCCAGTACTGTCACTGTACTGTTCCCAGATATACCCTGTTTCAGCATATTGCCTGTAAACATTGTTGATAATATTAGTCCTGAGTTCCTGATAAAGGGCAGCTGCCTTCTCCTGATGTGGCCCTTCTGTGTTGCTGTAGTGGTACAAGGCTCTGACTGCCAAAAAGTTGATGTTAATCCATATTGGTCCCCTCCAGTAGGGGGCATCGTGTTCTGTGTTTCGCTTCATATAAAGGGGATCAGCCCTGGAAAGTGAGCGCAGGCCATAGGGTGTCCACAGCTTATCGGAGTCTCTCATGTCTCGAAAGATATGCTCTAGTTTGGGTGAGTCAGGCTTGAGGATTTGTAGCAAGAAGGGGAACAAGCTAACGTAACCTAAAGCATTAACATACTGTAGCTTGGGGGCCCGGCGGACAGAGCGCACTAAGCGTGCTACAGGGAACTGATGGCGAGGCTGCCCAGGAGGCACATATACCTTCTCCTGCTGCAAGGACACAGCCTGGGTGTGGTTGCCAAAGTCACTGTAAGCATGAAGCTGTTCTGACCAGTGGAGCTCGTTTAGCAGGTTGTTGTCACTGAGCACTCGGTGAGTATACTCATACTCCTGATGGGGCTCACCTAGGAGCTGTGCTATACTAGCCATGATTCCTGAGGCCAATGCCATCCAGCAGTGTAAATCCACATGGCGCTCATCTGCTGATGGGTGTGAGGCCCGTGGGTAGTCATCCAGCCCGGACGTCAAGGTCTTGGGATTGAGGAACAGATTGGTGTCCTTGTCACGACCACGCCAGCGGTAAGAGTTGGGTAGAGGCCCTGACTGTGTGGTGTTGTACCATTCAAACCAGGTTTTAAGTCTGGGAAAGAGCCGTCGGAGGAAAGGCAAGGTTGGTTGAGATACTGCCATGTCTGGATTTGAAGTGAGCTGTTCAATGAGTTCCTGAAGAGCCAAGAAGAGAGTGGGTGGGTTGGCGTTCTCATTCCGCTGAACTACAAACTCAGCTGGGACTTTACTGCGAGCCTCATCTCCAAGGATCTGCTCGCGGGGGATCCAGCCCTCCATATTGATAAGGTCTAGCCAATGGGAAGTGGCCTCCCGGGTCACCTGTGGGTCCCACTTGCTCAGCAGCAGCTGGTGAAAGCCTTCATCCCAAAGGAATCCTCTGGGGAAGAAAGAGCGCGATGGAACGGCAGTAAATAATGCGCCTTCAGGGTACAGTAATGGGTATTCATTGTAGAGTGACTGGACCACTGACTGACCATAAAAGTAGCCCATTCCTCCCAACATGTTGCTTAGTGCTGCCTTGCTAAACTTGATGTGTGCCTGGCCAAAGCCTTTGCTCTCAAGGCCAAAAGTCTTCTCGTACTTAGCATCAAATGCAGCTTTCCTCTTCTCCAGCTCTTCAGTCATGGTTGTCCCCACCAGTTGGTTGGGCCGGTTGCGGAAGCTTCCAGACTCAAACAGAACTTCGATCTGGAATGGTGTCTGGACAGTTACTTGGTGAACCACAAAGTCACTCTCTTTCCTGGTGTCAGCTGGTTTCTGTTGGTGTTGGTGGTGAGGAGGCTTGTACGTTTCTACAGCAATATAGTGCCTCTTCTCACCAGAAGGAGGACTGTAGACAAATCTGCGGTTGAGACTGTTCTTCACAATGTCAGTCAGCTTCTCCAAGCCAGGGGTGACAGTCTGAAGATAGTTGTAACTGAAAAGATGAGAAACCATTGTCAACTACCCTGTACATTCAGCATCTGCTCTCCTCATGCCGTCTCTGCTGCCAAAGCAGTAGGGCTGCTGCAATAATTGCATAATCCAAGTGATCACAATTATTGGAGCCAACTGCAATAATTTTGTATAACTTCGATCATTGTTTTGTTTTCACAGTGATCTCATTGTAGAGACACATACGACTTCACTGGTCTGGGCTAACTTTGGATTTAAACTGATTGAAAAAGGAACATCAAATAATTTAGAAGAAATGTGCCACATTTGCAGGAGAAGTGTAAGTCAATCCTCAAACACAACTTATCTAAAGAACCATTTTAAGAGCAAAAATTCAAGTCAATGTGCACAACTGGAGTCGACAACAGCCGCTTCCACAGACCCATAAGCCTGGAAGCTGGATGTAGCAGAAGCTACTATGTTCAATGTCAAATGACTCTTCATTAAGGGAAAAACCCACCATTAAACACTTTAACACTGTTAAAAGAGCTATTGGTGATCTACCTTGCATTCCCTAGGTCTATTTTGTTGTTTGGTGGTTTTTTATTCCTGTGGATAACTGCCCGAACAGTCTCTCAGAGTTAAAGAGAAAGGGCTTCTTTCTAGACTGACCATTTTGCACCGATTTTCAACAATTACACAGGGAGAAATCCATCATAGAAGAGATACCAATTTCCCCATTGACAGGAACCTCAATAGTCCATAAACTGCAACGCACCTGTAAGACGTGTTGTGAGATGTGGTTTGAGTAAAGGGCGTGACTCGCTTTTTCTCGACTGGAAAAACTCTCCTGCTGCTACTATCGCTATCGTTATTGCTCTGTCCACATTCTGGGAAATGTAGCAACTCACTAACTGAAGTAGAAGTAAATGAGGCAGGTTGAGGGAAAGTGAATACAACAAAAAAGTAAATTGCAACACTACATTACAAAATAACTCCTGGAATGTATTGAACATCACAGATTGATGATATATAGATGATATATAGTATATAAAGTATCTGAGGGTGAAATTCTACTTCAATGTGTGGTTATTGGGCTAACAGAGACCTCTTGTGACCATTTGGGATAGGGCCAGGGGTCTAGCAGGATCACCAATATAGTAGATCATTACAGGTTTCAGTGCAGCAGCCCCCCATTTCTGGTGGAACTACCACTGTCTTAATAAGAAGGAAAAATACTCAAGAGTGGACTGCCCACTCTCCTTGTAGGAAAAAAGACAAATTGTAATTGCAATTATTTGTGAGACAATAATTGTCCTTAAAAAATTTCATGAATCGCCATAGCCATACAAAGCATGGTGCAAATCATCTGTCTCCCTACTTATCAATCACAGTACAATGCACACCTTTCTATTTTGCTACTCTGCACCATCTGAATTTTGCTAGTAGAGAGTCCTGATACATTTACGATTAAAAATTAATGTAATGACAGTTTTCTTCTGATCAGTTGATTCTGATGTCGGATAAAAGAATTTACTAATTTAATGGCGCTAATGTGAGTAGGACCGACATCCAAGGTTTTCTTTGGTTTCTCAAACTTTAACTTTGCTATTTTCTAGGCATAGCACTCCTATATCACAAAATTAAGAAAGCCCTATTCATTTGCATTTTGGATTAACAGTGCAGGTAATGCACTACATGCAGAATTTCTCTGTGCAGGGATCTTACACTCATATTCTGTTTAACTGGTCATCATTGCTAGTGTTGTGACAATGTCTTCTGATCTTTCTGTCAAGCTTTTTCTAGATATTTCCTTTTCCTTTTTATTTATTGCTTGATTTATTTAAGCAATAGAGCACTATACCATATTCTATTCATTTGGAGAGTTATTCAGTTATTTGTTATGGCTCTGAATAATCTAAAATTGCTGGGTCTAGGGTCTCACAATTTTCTCATGTATTTACCTGGCATATTTAACACTGGATAACTCCCCAGTAACAGGTTTGCGGAACGTGATCTTGAAGTTGCCAAGCTCTTCAGAGAACCCTGTGATGGAGCCCAGGCGGTTTCTTTCCTCCACGTAGGCCTCCAGGGAACCTTGTGTATCTGCTGCTGCGTAGAACATGAGGGAGATGACTGGCGCATGAGGGGCAGAACTCTGGTGGGGAGACAAAGGCGAGGAAACCCAACAACACATGTTAATCATTGTTAAAGACAGAAATCATTCAATAAAAGCATGAATCGCAATGGCTTTGGGACATGAAGATAATTCTATAAGAAAATAAGAATTACGAATATACGACGGAGACTTAGCAATTGGTCATAAATGGGTGAAAACTGTTCTCACTCGCGGTCAAATGAGAATCAACATCTGCACATGAATCTAAATAAAGCCAATACTCAGTTCTCACTTGCTGTTTGGCAGTAATTCTCCAGGTCCAGTCTCCTCCATGGTCCCCACCCATCCTCTTGACAAACTCCGTGGTCAGGGTGAAGTCACTGTCCCGGATTTCCTGGATGCCAAAGGTGAGCCCATCATGCATCAGCCAGCCGTAGCCTGGCAAGCGATCACCCTGCTCGCAAGTGTGCCTCAGGTTCACGTCCATGTCAGAAAACTGACGCATCCACATCAAACCTATTGAAATATAACCATGCAAATAAATAAATCTGGCTGCATAGCAGAGGATGCAGAAATAGGCAGGGCTGTCGAATTATGTCCAATATAGTACTATTTGACTATGAGGTCCCAATCATATAGGGAAACCAACTATTGTCTACAGGTTCCAATGACAGGCAAGTCCCAAAATTCACCAGCCACATGCACTATTTTACCAGCCAACTAAGTTTAAGCAAACAGGGCTGCTTAAATTTCAATGGTTGCCTGGCAGTGTACTTGGCTAGTGATCATTTGAATGAATGAAGATTACCATTTCAGATTAATATCTTGTTGTAGAAGCAACCAACTGAATGTTAACCATCCCACCACACATTTGCTTAGCAACACAAGGCTGACTGCGAAAGAGGGAGATCAAAAGAGTGCTAGGGTACCTGTCACAACTGATCTGGGACTCCTGGTTTTCATGCCAAAGTAGACCTGAGGCCTGTATGAACCCCAGAATCTCTCCGGGGATACCTTGGCACTGGTGCTATTGGCATCAAGGACATGGGCTGAAGGGTGTAGGGTCACCACCCGTTTTGCCAGGGTGGACCGCAGGTACAGGGCATAAAAGAACCAAATAAGGCTGAATAGGCAAAGGCCAATAGAGATGTTAATGAAGACTTTGCCGATGTCAACTTTCTTTTTCTTCTCCTTGCGGTGCAACACAGAGGGCTTCTCATCTTTCCTGGGAAGGGGAGCAGCGTCACCCGTCACCACCCTCTTCCTCTGCCTGCCCATCCTGCCCTGCTGGAGCTAGGGAATAGGATTTAATGTTGAACAGGAAGGTCAAACAGTTTAGCTTCTGTACATTGCTATGTCAATGGAACGAATAGAGCAAGGCGATGCAATGCTATCCTATCTTATCTATTGACTGTTTCATTCATTCGTAGTCGTCTTAAGGAAGATAAACCCAAACGGCAGACGGTGTGTCCTGTAACCGATGTTAATGCTAGCAGTCTAGCTAACCTTGCATGCTAGAACAGGTTGGCCATGCCTTGGGATCTCGCATTTAGTGCGCCGATACATTTAAATTCAATGTCAACGTATGTGCATCATCTCCTAATTATGACTTCCTTACATACCACAGAAAGACACCTGTTTCTGTACGTTAGTAACTCGCTAGCACGTCCCGGCATTGCAACGTTGCTTGCACGCTAGTCGTGTTATCCTGCTAGCTAAGGTTAATTAAGCTGACTGGTTGTGCAGGCGGCTGTCTCAATGTATGTTAAATTGATCTACAACTAGAGTAGCATTGGGCTCATTAAAATATTTTATTTTCAGAAGAGTGAGGTGGCTACTCACCTGTCAAAATACCAGTCTCAGCTGCTCATTATCCGTTGCTAGCTTACTCTTAGTAGCCACTTCCTGGTTACTAGCAGTTTCTACTGACGTGTCCTCTCTCTCACTGTGCGCGCGCGTCAAGGCATGTCATAAACTACTCTGTTGCTTACCTATAATAATGCGCAAGATGGAAAAAATGAAAATATGACACTGCAGAGGGAAAATATGAATTTTTATTGAAATATGTCAAGATGAGCTTGTGCAAGGCAGGGAGCTGTGAACAATTTGCTAATCAAAAATAAAGTTTTACTGAATGTGTTCCGTCAATACGGTAGTACAAAGATGACTGTAGGAATATATGTACAAAAAAAACAAACAGACAAAACCCCATTTGCCTCTACTTAAGTATTCACATGACTTGACAGTGGAGAGTTGCATGCATGGGTAAATGTGTCCTGTGGGTGATAACTGTTCCGAAACATAAAATGATACAAAAAGCATTTTAACAAGATTTTCCTAAACCATTTATTTACACTGAAGGCATAACACAGCTGTGCTATAAAAGACACATTGCCAGGTATCCAATGTATCATTAATGGGATCAGGAGGCAGACTATTCTTGAGGAAAAAATACAACTGAAACATTGGCCTCAAGCTACTCATTTTTACAGTCAGAAATTGTCAGCAACATGACACTGTCACACCTGCTCTGACCACATTGTCATCGAAAGAGATGAGAAATAAGATAAACCCAGGGAGGAGGTTCAGGTGAAAGTGGGTGATGGACAATGACAGAATAAAACATACATGGCGGATCACAACTGAGGACTATAACCAACGATTGGTTGGTTAGTCTGTGATTTGTGGCATGTAGCTCCACCTTCTCATCCTTTCCTGGTTCCCTTCCACCACCACCACCCCCATTTCCAAAACTGCTGGCATAAACAAAAAAAAATACACAAACTTCATTTTGTTGCCTTTTAATCAATGAAATATAGTCTTATCCACACCCCTTACTTTGGTCAATATGTAAAACTCATTGTCCCAAACTGGCAGAAAAGCATGAACATACATCAACATATTCTCTGTTGTAAGATAAGAATTGGGGTAGCAATTTCCCTAGACACATTAATCAAATTCCTGGTTTAAAGACGATTCATTTATGGATAAATTCTGCTCTCTTGACCAGCGTTGGATTTATCTTATTTTGAAGGAACCACCTTTGAAGTTGTTACATTTCCAGATGGCATTGATGACCGTGGGGCAATACTTCCATTTATGAATCTGCTAAAAATTCAAGCAAAATGAAAATGCTCAAGAGACTGTTAATTATTATTTTTAGAAACACAAACCTCAGTTCATTCTTACTCTGAGAAGAGAGAGGGCTTCCAAAACATACATTCCCTAAACCAAGTTTCATATGAACACCCAAACAGTACCCAAACTGCTGTGCTTTACAAAATGAAGGATTAGCTTCAGAAATTGAGATGCAAAGAAAAAAAGGACAGAAAAAAAAAACAATAAAGGACCAATAGGACAACTAGAAGCAGACACACGGGGTATGTTGTCTTTGAAATTAACACAAAAACATTTGTGGCAGAAAATGCTTAGATCCTTGTTATTGAGCTAACTTACTAAGTGCTTGCTGGCAAAACAGTACACAGGGTCTCTATTCTTTTGATAAGTGCTCTCTATTTTTATAGCGCAATACATGAAAAAAATTAGAGATATAGCCAAAGGTGCAGCACAGCAAGATACACCATAATTCATCTCCTGTAGAACCCAATGGCCACCTTCTTTCCTTCTCAGGCTTTGACGTGAATCACGCTTGATGGATTGGTACAAAGACTGAGGCAAGAGGGGGTGCATCAACCCCAGAAATAAAGAATCTTACAAAAATGAAAAAGAAAAAGAAAATGAAGAGGGGAAAAACAGATGAACAGAACTAAACACCTGGGCCTCTCTTCAGTCTACTTTCACCGAACGTCACCGTTGGCGTGTGTAATGATGACGTAATCAGAAGAACGAGGGAAGTTAGACCACCAGCCTGCTTGGTTTCAGGAAATCAAGCTGGAGCAAAGGAAGGGTGTAAGAACCTGTAGCACCCCTCTTCCTCCTCCTCTTCTGGATTAGTTCTTGATCACTCCTCCATCTCCCTCACTCACAAAACGCTTTCGCCCTCTAGGAGAGATAATGGAAGAGTTTGAGAGGTGTGCTACAGTAATGATATTGCAATGTATCATAGTGGTAAACTTGGCAGGTATTAAAGGAAAATATCAATGTTTTGGAGCGTTTCCCCCTTTAATCACTCCACCAGACCATTCTCCCTAGCCATCCAAGCCTTTGGAAAATTTCCAGAAGGCTTTTACCTCATTCTTTTTTTAAATTTAGACACCATCAGCTACAGCAACTGACCTCCATGATGCTGCACAGAAACGTGAACCTATTGTAGTTTACTGTGTGTAATAATTAGGTAACAGATACTAAAAGTACTACTCCCAAAACTAACCTGGAGGGACAGGCATCCCTCAGCTGTTTGGTGATGACAGACTCCTGGTAGCACAGGTCCACAAAGGTCTCCATGATGGAGTGGGCATGTGGCACATCAAGGTTGATTTCAGGGAGTTCGTCGTACACACGCTGGAAACCCTGCACAGGAAAGGGTGCACAAAAATGGGAAGTATCACTACAAGGAAAAATACATATCAATGTATTGTGAAGAAAGAGCAGACTCTGATTGGAAAAAAAACTTCTTTGCTCATAGAGAAACCTATGCTGATAATTCAATGGAACTGGAACTTGACATTAAGGGACTAACCCTGTTCATCTGATCCAGAGTGATGAGGCCCGTCTTCCAGAAGGCCTGCAGCAGCTTCACCATCATACGGATTGCTGTGTCCCCTTTAGACTCCAGCACCATCACTATAGCCTGAAGAACCACAATGATAGAGAGAAAATGTGCTGCACTATGTGCCATTGTGTAATCAACAACCCAAATATCAATACTACTAGAAGCTTTCTTCACAGGAAAGTTCAAATTCAATTGTGATTATATAGTTAAGCCCCTGATAATCACAATTGGGCTTTGTTTTACAGACGCTTAAGCTGCCCATTTCACCACATGGTGGCAGTGTTTAGACTTTCCTAAGAGCTGTTTGAAATTGGATAATATGGATGAATATAGCTGTATACTCAACAGGACAGGACAAAGTCAAGGAACAAGGCTTTTTTGACATCACTGGTTTGCTGTCCTGACCTGCTTCATCATCTGCTGACAATCAAAATGTGTACAATATAAAATATAAATTTGCTTGCGTGTAGCCATATTTAAGATTGCATATATGTGCAAGCCGGTAGTGCGCTCAGTCAAGTTGGATGGGGAGACTTCACAGCGATCTTCAAATCATTCCACAGATTTTCACTTGCGATTCAAGTCTGTGCTTTGGCCGGGCCACTAGTGGATATTCACATTCTTGTTCTGAAGTAGGAATGCTGTTAGATGGGCGATGAACTGTGCCCCATCCATTTCTGCTCGACATAGCACTCTGCATTTCAGCTGAAGAGTTCAATTTTCATTTCTGATCAGAATATTTTGCCTCATGCTTTCACTATCCCTCATCACAATTCTGTCTCTGAAGTCTGGCCAGTTCCTTAGACTTCATGGTCAAGTTTCTACTTTGACATGCATCCGTGAGACCTTATACACACACGTGTTTTGTTTTAAATCATGTTTAATCAACTGAATTATGACTGCAAATGCTTGATCGCTGTTTAATCTAAACTAAAAGAGCTGAGTCTGTACATAGGGAGCTTCAGAAACCATCTGAGTGTGATCTGTTTTGATTTAGAAAAGCAGATGACATACAAATGTTAAACAGATAATATTTTATGAAATAATAAAATGTGCTTTCACTAAAAGTATCAAAAAGATATAATTTTATAATTTTAATAAAAATGTATTGCAAATTAAAAGCATCAAAATTTTCAACGACACCTGTGTACCAGTTAATCAAAATCTCTGAGGAATTCAATGTGTAAGTCTGTATGGAGGATACAGACCGCTCATATTATGCAATGTGTGTCTGTGTTTTGAAATTATGACCACAGGCTTTCTCAATACATTTATACAAATGAGAGAAGAGCCTTTATACAGTCAATCCTCGGCACAAATCAAAAACATCTCACAGTAATGGCATCTATGAAAGAGATAGCAAAGATTTTTTCTGTTAATTCACTTCACCAGGTACTATGAGAAAAACTTCTTATACCTCATAGACCAGCTCATGGTGGAAGTGGGGTACTTCTAGGTCCCGCAGACAGTGTTCTGCCTCTGACACCTCTCCTGATATCAGGTACTCCTTAAGCAGAAGGTTCATCTGGAACAAAGACACACAAACAAACCACTGTAATTTTCCTGAATATCAGTCTGAGAAAGGGGGCTGACTGCTGACTATGATGGGATTCTCATGAGTATTGCTGTGTGCAAACTGCATGGAACACACTAAGGTGGAATGAAGGAAACCTTTTAGTTTGTCACCGGATTTTGAATGATTTCACAATATAAAAGCAAGCAGAGTTTTGCTCAGACTAGGGCTTTTGGGTGCTTTGGAATTTGCTAGAAACAGTGTACAAGGTACACAGGTCTCTCTCACCCACACCCACACCCACACACCCCAGCTGGGGGTTAATATAGCATGAAGATTCAACTGTGCTGCTTTGCATACCTGTCTAGAGGCGGTATGAGTATCAGAAAGAATGCGTACATTAAGACTTGGGATTTGACCAAAACAAAGTTGCACACTTTCACAATACATATACATCCATAAGGTTCATTGCAAAATGCCATATATCAATGGTTTTTTTTGTACCCGATGCCCATCATTATATTTAAAAACAGAGACGGTGACATAAATTAGAGTTGTTGTACTGGGCAGCTCTCTGGTGTCAATCTGAATTCTGTATGAATGTGAGGCAGAGTGCCACTGAAAAAGATTGTGCATCAGTGTTACATTTTTTAAAAAGGTGGATAATTTTGGAAAGGTACTCTTGATTGAAGTACTGAACCTCATTGTCTGACTATAAACCTCTAGTATGTGTTGTGTAACAGCGCATAACAAAAGTGTGTTATGTTCCATGAGGTCTCAAACAGCCATTACAAATAATTTTAAAATGTCCACAAAATGGAGGACTATCAAAATGGGATGGGTATTTAAAACCATTTCACTGTTGAATATTGTAGACTTATATTTTAGCGTGGTTTAAACAGAAATCAAAAACATTTGGACAGTCTTTCAAAAAGAGTGTGTCATCCCTCTCAACACAGACATGTGGGAAGAGCTGAACATGTCGAGGTCCATGACTCAAGGCACCTCGCCTCTCCATCGTAGCAAGCTGCCAATTATAATAAACAATTCTACACTATATGTAGAATATATATGAAGTTGGATTTTGAAGCAGAACCGTGGTTTAATTATAACTAAACCAATAGGAGATTCACTCTGACCCCGAGTTCCTTGGATGAAAAGAATCTGGCAAGCCGGACTGATCTAGCTGAAAACTTTGAGTCAGTAATAAGGATATGGATTGTGTTCTCTTAGGAGGGGCCATCTCTGGTTAATTTGTTGCTATTGCTCGGTTATGTCACTCCCCCTGCTGAGTGGAGCGGGTATCAACAGCCACTAGTTCACTTAGAATTATTTATAGACCGATTAGTCATACTTGAGCTTTGAGTAGAGTATAACTGATGCAACAAGTTCAAAACCCTCCATGCCGGACCGACACTTCAGAGTTGACTCTAGGTGACATCTGCTCTCTGAACTCCTGCTTTCACTACAATTCAGAGCATCAACTGAATGCACTGAACCTAAAGGAAGACAACATGGCTTAGATGAAGATCTGACCATATTTTAGGATCCATTTATGCAGGTAATTCAAGGGGTTCATAAACTTTTCATAAGACCGCGTTAGAGCAATAGAAGAGACCGAGCAACTACAATAAAATGATTAGAAGAGGGCAAGTAGAGAGCAATAAAAGAGTGAATCAAAAAGGAAGTCAGAAGAGCTTACTCTGTTCTGCCTCCGGCTGGACAAGAACAGGCAGGAAATCAAAACTGGACAGGAGTGTGAGGGCTACTGAGGGTTACGCAACATTCTAGGACTGAGGGTGGAGTGACAGTTCACACTCCCATTTCTAAATATACACACACTTGCTTAAATGGTGCATAACAGGAGTTTCAAGTGTACATCTTATACAATTGCAACCACGCACCCACATTAAGATACAAATTCCAGAAAATTAATCTAGATCAAGGCAAAACAATTATTCCAACAAAGACACATGTAGAAAGAAGAGGGCTCGTGAGTTATCGTGAGTTATGATTGAGTGTATGTGTGTGTGCAGTATGCATTTCAGTCAAGACAAGGGTGTATCTCAGTATCAGCCCCTCCTTTTCCCTGGGTTTTGGAAATCCAACTTCGGGATTCTGCTGACACAGCAAGATAACAGAGGGCTGGCCTGTGGCTTTTCACCCAGCATGCATTTCTGCCTTCTGTTTACATTACATAACAGCAGCATAGTAGCAGAGCTAGTCGATCTCGGATGTTACAGAGAGATAATCATCTTACCTTTACTTGGATGCACAATGCTGAACCCATGTTGAACTTATTTATCATAGTTTAATGTGCAACATTCAGCTCCCTTGGCCAGAGCTTACCTCTTTAATGAGATGTTTGACAGGTCTAAGGCCTCCACCCACGCCCCACACATTATCTAGCCGAACAATCTCTCTCTTCATGGAGAGGAGCACTGCAGCGCGGTCTAAAGCCGCTCTGGAGGAGGACCACAACCACGATATAACAGAAAACACAAAAAAGGGAAATGTGTGAATTGAAGTTTGTTTGAAATAATATAAAGATTAGAGAGGGTTTCCTATATTCAGCATGTAAGTACAATACAAACAATGATAGTTCCAAAACAGTTTTGCTCTTTAAACATTATCTGTTAACCCACAGTGTGCTACATGGTAAATGAAGAAAGCTTTTCATGTTAAAAGAAAGCAAATGGAAGTTATGCTTTTTCAACATAGTACGGAAGGGAAACAAAAGGGCTGTCTTTTAGCATTGGTAACCAGCTCTGGAGAAGGAAGTCATTTGACGTGACAATGAAAACAAAAAGCTGCCCATGACAGGGGAGTAACACTTGCTTCCTCATCTGGAGATTTTGTCCTATTATTATGCAATTGTAAAATCAAACAGAAAGTTTTAGCTTGCCTTACCCGAATGAAACTTAACCTTAATCGTAAAACAATTGCATTCAAGGCTGACTAATAATTCTTCATTAATCAGTAGCAATCTTATCCACATATTTAATCAAGTCTTTGCTCACCTGGCATGGTCACAGTCCACCTTGCCCTTGTAACGGTCCAGGAATGCCATGGGAAGGACATGGTCTGCTATGGCTCTGGCTATAAACTGGCCTAACATCTACGAGAGACAGGAGAAAATAGCTTAAATCCTTCAAACATGCATGTGTTCCCACATCTCATTTCTTTCTTTTTTTATGACAATGTGTAAAGCAATATGACAACATGCAGATACAGTGGCTGCTGTTTACTTCAGACATTCTTGTATCCACTGAGAAGTGAACCCTTATTGCAAATGTGAGCACTTGCAGTAGACAATGTGTCAGACAATGATTTTCAGTGTCTGTGAGCTCATTTCCTTTCCATTTCATTTCCTTTCCTTTTTGATTTTTTTACGACTTGACACGTCTTCACACACTGCTGTAGTAGTACGAGCTGGTCTAAGACTCAAATCTAAATGACATCAGCAATAGCCAAGAAAAAAATATACTCGAACTGTGGAAAGAAAAATACTCCACCTCTAGGTTTGATTTGGTTCCATATTGTAGTAGCGTGATAGCTTGTGTTTTCATGAGACTGGAGTGTTGCGTGGCATTAGAACTCGAGAAGTGTGTAATTCCAATCTTTACCATAATTGTCAAGTGTGTGATACCCAAATCCAATTTGTCAAGTCTGTGCACCTCTCTGACGCAAGACAAAAAAAAAAATCTGTCGATGCCAGTCGCTAAATGTAGTGTAGTGCACAAGTTGGAGATCTGTTTAGTGGATCTGGACACTTCTTTCCCCTCTGTTACTCAAGTCTACCTGTGGAGCTTCTGGTGTGTCCAGTATGAGGTCTGGCAGCTCTTTGAGTATCTTGTCAAAGGCACGTCCCATGTCAGCCTGTGACAGCACTTTGCCTGACAGATCTGACAGCAGACAGGAGGTCAGCTCTCTGTGGCTGGCCTTGCCCTCAAGCGACAGGGACACGGCCAGGGATGAGAACTCATACTTATGTTGGCCCAGGTTCAGCCCCTTCAGCAAGGTCTAAAGGAGATGCAGACAAAAATGAAAATGAAGGATGTCTTTTAACTTGCAGGCAGCTGTGAAGCCATTTGACTGATGTTGACCTGGGAATCCATGATGTACATTTTCTTACACGATGTCGGATTTCATATGCAATGAGCTCGGACAATGTGTACATTACTGTCAAGTTTACAACCAATGTGTCTTGCAAATATCTGCTACTGATCCAATGTGTATATGACTTTACCTGGACCTCTTTTGTGTCTCCATGTTCAAAGTACTCCTGTACAATTGGGTTGACTGTTTTTTCCAGTTCTCTCTCATCTACCTCTGGCACAACTGTTGCATAAACGGTGTCCCCCTTTGAAAGAATAAATGCATTAGTCAGAAGAAAAATCTGCATACAACACACACAGCATATGCGCACATATGAGCACGTACACGAAGACATTTATTGAAAGTTATCCATTATACTATATGATCACATGTTCCTTGAACTTCCAACATCTACATGCTGCATAAGGCACACTCTCACCTGGAGAGGCCTGGGAGCACTGTGAGAACCATGTTTCTCCAGTGCATTCAACACCATCCAGCCACTCCTGCTTGCAGAGAAGCTTGCAGCCATGCAGGTAGACCACGCCATGGCACACTGGATTATGGACTACCTCACCAGTTTGTTCGTCTACAGAGAAGCCTGTCTGATATGCTGGTGAGCAAGACCTCAGGGAACGCTACTGTCACCATTCTTGTTCACCCTCTACACCTTGGACTTGAGATTCAATTCTGGGTCTACTCATCTTCAGAAGTTCTCTGATGATTCATCCATCGTGGGTTCCATTAGTGAGGACAACTAGGATGAGTACAGGAGTCTGGTGGAGAGGTTCTGTTGGAACAAGAAGCGCCCACCAGCTGTCATCCTCCAGGGTAAGGAGGTGGAGATGGTGGAATCATACAAGTTCCTGGGGTGCACCTCAACAATAAACTGGACTGGTGAGACAACACTGAGTATACTGTACTTCCTGAGGAGGCTCAGGTCATTCAATTTGTGCAACAGGCTGTTCTGCATGTTCTATCAGTGACAGTGGTGGTTAATGCACTCTTTTTTGCTGTTGTATGTTGGGGAGGCGGCATCAAGGCCAAGGATGCCAACAGGATCAATAAACTGGTGAAGAAGGCTGGCTCAGTTGTAGGAGAGAGCCTGGACAGTCTGGAGGAGGTGGCTAAGGGGAGGATGAGGTCCAAATTCAGACACATCTTGGAGAATCCAACCCATCAGATGGATGATGAGATAAACTGATTGAACACAAGACTTTAAGAGTCTACAAACTACAATAGGAGAAAGAGTGCTTTGGCTTGCTTAAGAGAAAAGCTGGCTTCCTCCGTAGTGCACCGCAGTGAGAGTTCCATTGTTTTCCAAATTTATAGGACAGGGGAAAAAGAATATGTAGCCAAGGATTTTGGCCAAAACACATTGACTCACTTTCCTGTTTTCTCCTCCTGTTATGCAAAGTGATCCAGATTGTAGCAGGTGATTGAAAAAAACCAAAACAATACCTTTAATGGCCAATTGCATGGCAGGATATCAAGCAGCCTGTACGAAGAAACATTTCTGCACACATCTGTTTATTCTGTCTAGATCGATTCCTTCATATGATGGTCTAATACTTTTCACCTAGGATGGCTCAAAGAGGAAAAGGAGGCATTTCCAGTTATATCTACAGGGCTACAGACCTTTATTTTAACTTTTGTTATTTTCCCCAACGACATAATGACCTATACCACTTCTCTACCCAGACCACAGAAATCCTCCCCTCCACTGATTCAAAGACCAGTGTCTGAACACATGCAGTGTGTATGTTTCTGTTCCACCCTGTCGTAGTAACCCTTTGCCACACTCCCATCACTCCATTTCAGTGCTGTTTCTACAACATTCAAGGCCAAATAACACTGGCCTGTCTGAGTTGTTCCCAATCCGTTATCAAATGGGACACTTGACAGAAGCTTAATTCCCAGTCAGGGTCAGTGTGACCATAATGGACATACTTGGCCTTCAGCAACACACCAACCATTTGCTTGATAACAGGGTAAAAATTGAAAACACTGTTCAGTGTGATGGGATAGAGCCATCTGGATGAAATGATAATCTTAGTGGCCTTGGTATATATGTGCTTTGGCCAATTCCTACGGACTTTGACATGAAAGAATCCACCCACTGAGCACTAGACTAGATTTTAATATAGCATCTATGCTTTGGCTCTCATATAGCCAAGGATCTTTGTGGTTGCGTACAGCCCAGTTTTGGACAGTGCAGCATAAACAGCTGCAAATATCAAATATATGCACCAGAGAAGTCCATGTGTACAAGCTAATGCTTTAACTTCCGTAGACGTCTACAAAACTTTCATAGCATAGACGGCTATAAACCATTTAGACGTCTTTTTTAATGGATAATCTACGTAAAATTACTCAGTGGTTGGATCCATCAACAGATATAATTACATGGCTCATTCAATACAAACTATAAGAACTATTCCCAGCGCTATAATCAAATATCCAGCATAAACAAATTAAAGTGTCCATTAGCATCCCATTGATAGTAGGGGGACAGTTAATTATGTTATCCAAGACACTATGCGATTCATCAGAGAGACGGGTATGTATGTCTGTTGTATGTGGACAATCATCAGCTTGTTCAGAGTGTGAGGCCTCTTTTATATTCAGTGTCCGAGTGGCAGCCCTCCCACATCAGCATGTTTTCCACAAATCATAAAAGGTGTCATCCAATATGCCACAGCTTTGTGATGAGTGGGCCACTTTGGAACAAAGCTACTCCATACAAGAGGTCAGACCAAAAACAACGGTCATAATGTGACCTTTGCTGGTGGTGCTCATTGACTGGTGGCAGAAACATAGCTGTCTGCATGTCTGTACAGGTTTCTTGTGTTATATTGGAGGCCATATGCACCCAAGTAACACCAACATTTAGAAAATAAGGGATCAACTTCCAGAATAATTATCAGGCCCAATCCCAATGTCCCCCCTAAAGCCTAAACCCTGAACCCTCACGGACTTAAGTGACATCACCTGGTAAATGCTTGAGTGCGAGAGGCTGCAAGGGCTCCAAATTGTATGAATAGGAATGGGACAG
>CABFOQ010055144.1:0-15446 GCA_900660455.1 Gephyroberyx darwinii | reverse complement strand
TTCTCCCCTTTGCAGTCTTCTCACACCCTGTCCACGCCAGCTAGAGTGTGCCTGACTACATATGGCAGTGTTGGGCCCACAGCCAGTCACATGATCAAGCTGTATGAGCTATGGAAAGCAGACAAGGAATCTCTGAGGGTGTAATGAATACTCAAGACCCCTTCTGCAAAGCCCAAATGCCAGTCTGAAAAGTTATCCTCTAGATTACAGGACATGGACAGAAATCGCGGAGAGGGGAAACTGTCCAAGCCTCAGAACCAACCCAACAGCGTATGCTCTCTTTATATTTTATAGCCTCCATGAAAAACCAGTGGCTCAGTGGCTGTGTACAGTACAAAAATATAAAATGATTAAAGCTAGTTATCCTATGTAAATATCGTGCTTCTTTTGTAGGAAATACACTTCCCTTATGACCTACTTTCAACTTACATGAAAAAGGTAGAAATACCTCAATTACAAAATGTTTGACTTTTGCAGAGGGCAAATAGTACAGCCTTGCATGTGTGCACGAAGGAAAGTAAGCACCTTGCACATAGGAAGACCACTCACCAATTGAAAGTGTTGTGCTACAGGTAGAACCACTCCCTTATCCTGCAAAATCTGTCAACAACACACCACGTGTCATCTTCTCCTTCGGCTCCTCCTCTTTCCCTCATATAGGCTACAGGCCTTGCCAGAGCAGTAAATTAGGAACTAACCAATGGCTGCAGGCCAAACACACAACCGGCCAATTGGAACCAGCAAAAAAGGAGAGGGCAGAAAAAGTTGGGGCTGCTTGCCAAGGCAAGAGTTGCAAAAGGAGCAAAACAAAATGCAGCCTACCTAGCTAACAAGTAACTTTTTAACACTGAGGACATGAGTCTTTCTACCTCACTTTCTGATGGACATGGTATCACTGACAGCACAGGGAACTGAAACTTGAGTTTTTCCACTCTGCTTAAGTTTTATTTAGTCTACAAAGGTAGGTCTGTGTTCTTGTCTGTGTCACTTGTCATAGGCCAGGTCTCATTGTACAACTGAAGCTATCGCCTTCTGCTCTGTCTTTAAGCCTGAAAAGCCACCAACACAGAGACCAAAAGGATTACCAAACCCCATAATGTTAAAACACTATCATACTGGTTTTCATAATCACCCCCATAGTTACCCAGTTCGATACACACAAACACACTATCGAGGCCTGTAGACAACCTCTGCCTCTGGTGGCCTGCCATGTGGTACTTTACCACAGCCAGCTAACCTGAGTAGTAGTGTTAAGGCCTTCAGTCTTCAAGTAAAGATGCAGTAAGACTGCCATCGGTGAGGAGGAGGAGGTCAGTAGAGCAAAGTTTTCACAGAGCGGCAAGGGGATTGACCTAGTTTTCACAACTGTAAATGGCTGCATGGTGTGAGGTGACAATCTACTAAAGAGATCATGGTCTCTCTTATACACAAACAGAGCAGTAGACAAGACATGTAGCCCAATGTCCTTTATATTATCAAATGAGTAGCTACATGATGATATGGAAAAAGTAACACACCTACATGGCCCTATGGTGGTCAGCTGTAGGGGAGAATGGCATATGATGGGTATGATTGTCCTAAGGGTTTCAACTGTTCCCTCATAGTACAAGGAGGAGACTTACTCATCAAGCTCACTTTGAAACATGCTTTGCACAGCCACAATTTACTACCAGAGTGACCAAGCTGAGCTAATGATTGAATGCAATGGGCATTTGCACAAAATCGCCCTATCTTGTGTGTATATACGGATTTGTGTGTTCAAAACAACAACAACAGAAACTGGCTGGTGAACACACTACATGCACACACATGCAGCAGAAATAATGTAGACTTGTTGCTACACCTTAAACAAAGTTAGGTCTAGCTTTGTTTCAAGTGGCAAGTCAGAAAAATGAATATGAGGAGATTAGTTATGTGGTTCTGCTGACTGTGTTTGACTCACCCTCTGTAACAGCTGCAGTGCAACAATACAGATAAAGTGCAAGGGTAGTTGCATGCAAAAGATTAGAGCTTGTATAATCACCCGTTAAGATTGCGATAACATGTTTTTCTCAAGATACCAACCAATATCCAATATCCAACCAATATCTTCACTGATGCACTGTGAAGGACTAGTTTCCAAGTGTGGTTTGTTTGGTTTCTAAATTGAATTACATGAAAAGCGGTAGCTGTGTGCAAATGTGTGTTCATGCATGTATTGGGGGCCTCATTCTCTGCTCTTTTGTTAAAAAGAGCTTTAACATTATGTGTACTCAGCAGGCCATGAATAGATCAGGCTTGACATTTATGCAATGAGTGCAATCCATGATGCTCTTACGCATATATTTATCCAAGGAGTTATATAAATGCTATAACAGGTAGGGCCCTAGTGGTGTTAACTCAACTCCTCCTTAGGTACAATAGGGCACCGATCAAAGGACAGACCTACGTCCTTCCAAAACACACCCAGCTGTGGAGCCAAACAGATCACAATGACAACAGATAAACAAGTTCAGCTGTGGGTAATGCATCTTTAGGGAACATCCAAGTCTAATAACACCCATTTCACTTGCTTTCCATGCATTAGCAAGTTCCACTATGGTATTTTAAGGGTTTTTTGTTTCCAAAGCTTCTGTGTTAGTTTAGTGGCTTAGCTAGCCTATAATGTAATGCGAACTTGGCTTACTTCCCCTTTTTCAACTCACACAATTGAGTCTTTTACAGGGTGTCACTACCACATCAGAACTGCTTGATCAAGCCTGATTGACTTTGTTTGAGAAAAGACCAGTCAAGTTCATGTAGTAAGGCCATCTGTCAATATTATAACTTGTGCAGCTGCATTAATCACATTCCAGGGAGCCAGAGCCTGGTGTCTCATACACAGTGTGTATGAGACATATGTGTCATTTTCACATGCAATGGAAACACAGATTTACCTTTGTACCTAGCTGGACCTGTTATTTGTCATTGGATATTTTCAGGGCAAACAAATATGCTCAAAACACATACGAGCATACTATTAGAGTTTGGAGGTTGCAGATGTTTGCAACCAAAATCTCTGTTCATAGTCACTGACTGGTTGGTTATTGTACTAACAATGCATTTCTATTACTTATATAACATTATATAAATACATGAGAACATATGAGATTATGTAAGGCATTCCTATTGGTTCTTATAGTAAGCTGTACATGTCGACGTCATCGTCACGCTGAATGGCTACAGTAGTAAAGCGCAGGGTTGTGACTCCATCTGGTCTACAATCGTGCAGTGTCTATCGGTAATTAATAAACCTTATGCCATTCATACAAAGATGCCCATCTGCATGAAAGGGGCAAGCGGACTCGGAAACTGGTGCTTGGAGGCTGAATTGGATGAACGTGAGGTTGCATGTTGAGTGCAATACACTCAATGGTTCACAATGGTAGAATTTACGGGCGAGATATGCTGCAAGAATTTGGCTTATAAAAAACTGGCACCTCGTCCAGGAAAGGGGTGTGGTTGGTCAAAACAACAGTCTTTAAAGTGGTGATAGCTGCACCAGATATGGGGAATCGCAGAGACGCCTCAAAATAAGATCGGGGACCAACAGCTAAAGCATTTCCACGCGCTCGTTCAACCTCAAAACACATTGCAAATGAAGTCCCAGGCACTCAGCTGCGCCAGTGCACAAATGAGTCGCCAAAGCGGAAGTAAGCAGTGTGGCTTCGACCAATCAGAGGCGTGAAAGGGTTAACCGTTGAGCGTATAAACAAAAACGGCATACCAAAGCACTGAAACGAGACAAATGGTAGTTTAATTCGGTTCTCTCGTTTAGTGTACGATTGCACGTCGAATGTGTGCGAACTGCGTCTTTTTGTAATACCAGCCTAACATTGCACAAGTGGTTGCTGGGTGGCTGGGCTCCGGAGCACATGGTGAAGCACGGTTGCCTATGCAGCCCGTGCAGGGACAATGGATCGTGGAGCACTCACAAGCGATCTAATGTCTCCCCACATCCAGGCCCGAAGGCTGCTGGTCCAAATGCGATATAACGCTTGGCAATTGTTGCACTTCATGAATTCACTCACCGTCATGTTGCTGAGCGGTGGACAATGTCTCCACTTCGGTCGCCATGGCGCTGTGAAAATGCTTGTTTACCGATGGAAATCCTCACCGTGCTTTTCCGAGGTAGCTACAAATCCCCTCAAAAGCGTGCAGCAAAGTGACACGTCAATTATACAGGCTTTTATTGCAAACCCCGTGTTTTGACAAGCTACACGTGTTTGGAAAAGAATCCTCACCTTTTTTTCACCCTAGATTTCTTGCTGAATGGTATAAGCTCAAAAGAGACAAATAAAGCCTATTGCAAATGTAAACACAAAGCAACAAAAAATAAACAAGCGACTGAGTGAGCGAAATAAGACTATCGCGCTCTTCTCAGGGTATGTCTGAAAAAGAGCCAGTGAAGACGCCAAGCTTGCAGGAATGTGGCAAACTAATCAGAGAGCATTTGAACGAGCAGCCTGCAAGATAAACAAAGTCTGTTTTTAACTTTGAGAGGCGAGGCCAGAAAGGATCACGTGGAGAAAACGCGGATGGGGAGTGGTCAGTAGAGGGGGTGGGTACTCGTCTGTTCTGTCCAATCACAGAGCAGGAAATAACACGGCCACGCAGTATACACCTTAATAACTTTTAATGTACATTTTATTTTATTTTATTTCATTTGTTTTACAGAGCTATTGCACATTATTCAACATTGTTATTGTTAGCCAACTGGCTAGTTGTCGCTGACTTTGATGTTAAATAGCCATTGAAAACAATAAAAACAAAACATATTAGTATTAGTATTAACATTAGTATTATTATATGTGTTATTATATATGTTATATCCTAAAGAAAAATCACTCTAATATTCCCTTTAGGGTTTTATAGTTTTGTTGTTTTATTTGTATACTATCTGTATACTAACTGTACTCTAAGATTTTATGAGGATTTTATGAACATTCCTCTCCCTCCCTCTCTCTCTCTCTCTCTCTCTTTCTCTCTCTCTCTCTCTGTGTGTGTGTGTGTGTGTGTGTGTGTGTGTGTGTGTGTGTGTGTGAATACAGGGATGCTTTGTTGCAAGTGAGTGTGCTTCTGACCAAGGGGAAAGATTGGATTTCATCAGGTGTAGGTGTCAAAACTATAACCCTGGCAGTCTCCTAACCTCCTTAGACCTTGGGGATTAGTCGCAGAGACCCTAGTCCAGTCACTTACATTTGCCAGAGGCTACCTGGTTGATCCTGCCAGTAGCATATGCTTGTCTCAAAGATTAAGCCATGCAAGTCTAAGTACACACGGCCAGTACAGTGAACCTGTGAATGGCTCATTAAATCAGTTATGGTTTATGAGCTCAGGTCCTACACAATATCTGCCAGTTTGTCCCTAAACCGATGACCCCCAAAATCTGTGGCTTTATCTGTGTATCTTATCACCAGCCTATTCCACCTCAGAACAGAGAGCCTGTCTAGTCTGTTGGTGTCAGGAGTATATGGCCTCATTCACAGTAGACCCATGTGGATTTTAATTATTTCAAAATGTTTTTGGTGAATACAGCCTGTGGATGGAGCAAAAATTGTAAGGCAGGCAAAAAAACATAATAAGCAAAATTGTCCTACACCATGAAAATATGGGACTACACTTTTCAGTGACGTTGTAATCCAAAATCACACCACCAGATGGTGGTGAAAGCCTTTACCGTTTGGTAATCTGTGGCCAGTTGCCCTTATTATTTAGCACGATCAGCCAACTATCTCTGAAAAACACTCACTTTCTATTCCTTTCCCTGCCTGCCCTCCTGGCATTCTTCTTTTCCTCCTCTAGAGCTACTGGCTTCTCTTTTAAACTGCTTCAGAAATTTTCTCTCCTGCAAATAGGTCAGACCATAATACCATATCAGCCTTGTGACTATTTCTAATGGGACCATAAACTATTGGGCTGCATTTGCTTCCATTTTCCAGTGAGGAGAATAATGAAGAGAGACATAGATACATGTCAAGGTCAGATAATGTCTGAGTATATTAGTACTTGATGCATGTATGACTATAGCCCACAAAAGACTGCCAGTGTGGAAGACTAATACAATGACTCAAATGTTCTTAAATATTTTGCTTGTCATTGCAAATACACAATACAGTCAGTTGGATATGTACAAAGATTTCAAATCATTTAAAATGGTTTATTCTGGGGGAAAAATAAAGCTTTTAGAGTGACACTAGCCTAATGATTCATTCTGAATCACAGTGACACCAACTCATGAGTAGGTGTGTTGATCTCATTCCCTGCCTAAAAATAATTTAACATTTCTGTAGATGCACAGCAGAATATTGCTTGTGTCCCAGGCAACAGCTACATTTGTATGTCTTAACACATTTTTTTCCCCCTCAGAGAGACCCTATTCACGCACCACATCAATGGCTTATAATTGTCCAAACAATATGCTTCTGTTTACAAAAAACATAGACAATTAATTGTGTAGCACTTGGTAACATTTATTTTCACACAAAATCCACAGTTTTTTGTCGAAAGTGAAGTGAAGCAGATGTCCATGTCCAACATGGTAGAAAACAAATGAACAACAATGACATATCCTGAAAAGAAATAAAATAATGGCAAAATTGATCCTAATACACCTATGCATTCTGGAAAAGCACCGATAGTTATGCAACCAAACAAGTACTTAATAATGTGAGAGCATCTCAGAGTATGCATCAGAAATTACTGTGCTATTATACACAAGGATACAAAATGAATGTGATATCAATTATGACAATCTTAAAAAGGTTTGGAGAGTAATATTGACAAATATGTTAACAAATACAACAATCAACTTTGGCCTCATAATAAGCTTCAATGATTTAACACTACAACAATACAGTTGACAATAACTCTCTCACACATGCGTACTACACAAATAAGAGCTGCAAGTAGAATTGTACACTAGGATACCCTCAAAGAACACCACATTTTGCAATTATATTCATCTGAACTACTCCACTTACAATCACATAGATACTGCTATAGATTCTGCTGTCTTTCAACGGCAGGTGCAAGGAGTAAAAGGAGAACGTGTTAATTTCCTGGGACAAACAGTCTTGAGATATCCTGAATCAACAGGGTTTGATATTTTTTGTGCTCACAAAGTAGTTTAACCAAACCAATGTGGGCTCTATCTGTTTTTTCAATGATTCAATTCATTTCTTGGCATTACAAAATAAAGTTAGTACAAATATAGAGTAAATACTATCTTGATAAGTGAACAGTCCTTTGCAGTCATAACTCAGCGAGGTAACAGTCTTACATTGGGCCTTGGCCTACAGTGGAAATGAAGGCGGAGGCTGGGTATATCAACACTAGTTGCTGACAAGGCGAGGGAGATTAAATTAGTTCTACGCACTGAACTAAGACCAGTTTGGCTTCTGATCCTTACAAGGTGAAATCAGAGTTGGGGTAAAACCGGATAATCTGAGTTTGCACTCAGCAGCAACCTTGAGCCGAAAGGCATTTAAAATGCTGTTTAGTGTACAATCAAGGGCTTCTGCCCAGCACAGGTTATGGATCAGTATCAAGAGGTAAAAGTCATTTTCACAACATCTCATTTCCTATCAACCAGCATTGACTAGAATAAGGAAAACGTGTGAATACTATACTATTGCTAAATACTATTTTTGCAAGTCTCACATGTACTATGTACTGTGTATATTTTATAAAGAGACTGCTTAAGTACTGCTAGAAAATGTTTCCCCATTTGGTATACAACTATACACAACTGACAGAAAACACACACATAGCAGCAGTAAATGATAGAATGCCTAAGAGAAAATATATTTTCATCTAGGCACAATATGCTTCAATAAAGAACATAATTCAGCGAGAAGCAATGAGAAAATAATGTACAGCAGCCAATAGGCCTTTCTGTTGATATGTTAAGAGTTACACTTTCCTTTCAGTCCTCTAACTCCACTGAAACGCCTCTGCCAGAATATTCTGTCATCACTTCTGAGTGTAGAATTTGGTCAGAGGATGTCGGAGTGACATTCATAATCCCACCAAATTACACCAAAAACTTGCTTGCACACCCGAGACGCGCGCACACACACACACACACACACACATATTAAAGTATACACATACACACCCACACACCTACACAAATTTGTCTTTGACAAATAAAGATATTATAAAGCTGGACTGAGGCAGCACTTTCTGTCCACCAAACTTAAATGAGCTAAAGGCTTGGGCTTTAGGCAATTTGTAAATACCCTTGATAGCTTTCACAGGCTTCGCACCAAGCCAAGGAACAAGGAAGTCCTAATAGCATCCGTTTCTATCAAGTGGCCTCTACTCAGTGAATAACTACAAGAGATAAAGCAAGACAAAGATTTGTGATTTTCTCATTTTTAACCACGTTCTATGCCTCAGTACATTTTGTAATGATTGTTTGAGCCAATTAGCTGAAGAAAATGAATGAGATACTGTGTGTATGTATTCTGTAGTGATGGATACTGTACAATTGGCCATCAATTAATACATTATTTCACATACAAAAACAGAATGAACCATAATACACAATATCTTAGAGAAAAATAGTCTATTTCTAAGAAGTGACCACATGTTGAGCCACAATAACAATCACATAGGACTGAAGAAAACGTTATCATGGCTCGAATTTTGAACCTTCAGTTCATACACTTGTACATTTAATATTAGACAATAACAGAACTGGACCCAGACAGACACTACAATGGGCACTTCATTTCAAACGATATCTTCTTCGTATGCCTTTTTCGGTCAAAGCTGACTCCTGACCGATTTAGTTGCCTTCCTGCAAGTTTAAGTAGCTTTTCTCTGCATCATGCTGTACAAGTTCTTTCAAAGACATTTTTTTTTGTTGCAATGCATAACCTTTACATTCAATATCAGTCATGAGGATTAGGTTTAAAGTTCCTGCCTCATAAAAGCTAAAAACAGTCCATCATATGAGGAATCAGGATCACACCGCGCTGCGAAAGGGCAACGAACACCCTAGAACAGTATAGTATTTTAAACAAAGTCATACTTTAACAATATATTGAATTCATTTAACAGTCTGAAACCACAATGGATAATCATAATAGCATCATAAAGCTTTGTCACCCACACACCGTTTTCATCAATGTTTGTTTTCCCTTTCCTTGAGGGGGAAACAGAAGACACAACGTACAGAAGACACAGCCTTTGAATCAGTCATAATTGTTTTCTCTCATTGATGCTTTCATTATTGCCTCTGACAGACAAAGGAGACTAGGCTGGTTAAAGCAAAAATACATCCTAGAAAAGAATTCATGTTACTCCTGTTAGATCCAACAGTCCACTCAATATCGGTGAACAAAAGTTCAAAAGTTAGAATCCAGAGAACCAAGACTCCAATAATGTGATGTGATCAGGAAACAATTGCTGGAGCTGCACTGCTGACAAAAAATAGATTACTGGATTACTGAATATACTCATAGAGTAATTTTTCTCAGCTTTGAAAATAAAGTGAGCCGTGGCAATGATTCTAACAGTATTAACCATCACAGTCCACAAAATACAGTCTCCTCAATCTCAAGAAGTTATCACTTGATTGCACGCGCTCTTGTTCATGTTTACAGACATTGACTAAACTGTCTGTCCGAACTGATGTTCATTGCTCAATATTACAGACCCAGATGATTAACGCCCATGAATGCGGTAAAACTCAATAGGCCTCAGGGGGTCAAGATAGATAATAACTTCATATATTCAAATGTGAGTTGGTGAGTTTTACTTTTAATCAACTTTTCAACAATCATATTGTCGGAGTAGGTGTGACATTTTTCCTGTGGTGGATCTTATTTTGGAATGAAAACTTAATTATGTTAAATATGTTTTTTCTTGAGCAGTGGTAAGTCCAAGATACAGGTGGGGGTTCTATTTGTTACTGGTTGAAAGAAGCGAGGCAGCGCTGGCCCACCGACTCAATCATATATTAGATCCAAGAGCAAGCAGCTACCGATTACTGAGAAATGAAGAGTGAAAGAAATAGAGCAATGTTGGGAAGTGAAAATACACTGAGTCACAGGCACAGCTGGGTTAGGTAACCGTGCATGTGTGAGTGTATACATGTGTGTGCACATGCAAGCTGACTTCCCATGCAGCTGATGGAGGGAGACAGAGAGAAAGCACGGTCCATGAGCATTTTCACCGTTGATTTGTTCCTGGTCTGAAGAGAAAAACATTCTGCCTCCTCATGAAGTTCCTAATATGGATTTCAATTACAGTGAAAACAAAAAGAGGATCTACATGTTTCTCGCTCTTTCCCCCCTGCTAGAAACTATAAATACAACCAGCTAGGCTTCTGTTAGGTGATATGGCCTTTCACCTGCTAGTCTTGATCAGTAGAGGGCGCTGTTACAGTACAGCAAGCACCTCTACTCTACCTTTTACTCAATTGAGATTTTGGTCACTTAATTTTTTTGACTACATCTCACTGGCTGTCAGCTCACGAGGACTCCACAGTGATAATGGCCTCACCTGCCTTCGGGATGATGGTGGAGGATGAGGAGACACGGCCACTCAGCACAGCACAGTCCTCTGGGAGCTGGGACTGGACAGTCGCCTGGGCAGCAGCCTGGGCAGTGGCCTGCGCTCGGAAGGAACAGTCCATGCTGTCATGCAGCTCTTCCCCATCCCCGACCAGCTCTTTTCCCTCACTGATCAAATTCCCCTTCTGTAGTTCCTCTTCTTCCTGTTCCTCCCTCTTCATGTGGCAACGACATACCTCAATGCCTGAGTCGCCGGTTAGCCGCCGATGGCGGAAATGATCCTCATCATCCTCTTCTTCTTCTTCCTCCTCCTCCCCCTCCTCCTCTTCCTTTTCATATTTGCTCTCCTTGTTGTGGTTATGATGCTCAAAAATGTCCACATTTGAGGAGAAGAGAGTCTGTTTAGGGGGAGACTGAGTGGGCTTGGGAGACAGCCTTTGATCACATGGGGGGGCCTCTGCCTTTTTCTGAACAGCCATAGCTCCAAGGGGGTCTGAAAGAATGAGAGGGTGGACCTGTGGAGAAGGGAGGGTAGGTGAGAAAATGAGGGGAGAGAGTGGCAGGCGAGGAGGCTGTGGAGGGTGAGAGGGATTAAGAAAGGGCAAAGGAAGAGCAAGGGACAGAGCTGAAGGTGGGACTCCTTCACTGCCATTAGAGGAATGTCTAGGTACAGGTATAACATCTGGAGTGGTAGCAGGTATAACGTCAGGTGGACCATGTAATGGAGGAGGTGGGGAGGGAGTTGGTGTGAAGGGGGCCCCTTCTAAAGAAGTCCCAACTCTTGGCAAGACAGCCCGGTCGCCCCCTGGTTCACTGGGGGTGGAGACGTGGCTGCTGTCGTACGTCTCGTCTGTCACCTGGACAGAGAAGGAAGTACTGGAGGGGGAGGTGAGGGAACACGACTCGCAAGAACAGCTGGTGTAGTTGTCAGAGCTCTGGGAGGAAGTCAGGCCACTGGGACCGGGGCCAGGGCCCAGATAGGGAGGACAGGGGTGATGGTGGTGATCATGGAGGTAGGAGGAGCTCGGACCCCCCATTGCACCTCCCCCACGCAGGGCAAAGACAGAGCTGTAAGGCGGAGGAGGGGTGCTGGGCTGGGCCGCCACCTCCTCATAGGATGGCAACTTGAAGGAAGCCAGAAAACCTGACACAAGACACAAGAAATATCAGATCAGATGTGGAGACTGATACTGGATTCCACTGGATCTACTGTATTCCAAATAGGTCCAGAGGTATCCAGCAGCAGCGACAGACCCAGCCTCAAAACTCAAACACACAATCATTTACTGTATAATACATATGAACATGATAGGACACTCTATTAAAAAGCCATCATCCAAAATGACCTCAGCTAGTCACCATCTCTTGTAAACGGTTTTATCTTGTGTCAGTTGATTGAAGTCTATGGTAAGCAGCCATGTAATAAGCACAATAATGTACAGTGAGACGGTCATTATCGCAAAATTAAGACCAATGTCATGATTGACATAAACATGGAAATAAAAACAACTCTATAATCATCCAAATATAGATCTGCTTAACTGAGTTGATTTCTCACCGGAAACACAAAACAAAGACCTTTTAAGGCCTTGAGTATGAGTACTTGAGTACTTTTCAACAGTTGGAAAGTAGAGAGAGGGACAGACGAGGGGAGGCACAGGAAAGGAAGTATTCGGTGGGGGCAGAGGCAGGAACGTGACCACTCAATCATCTCTGGGCACGATTTAAGACATTTAATTAGATTTAAGACTGTTTCCGGACGTGCAGGCAAGTCAGCAGGCTATCAAAAATGAAAAAACAACATTTGAAATAAAAAACTTCTTTCTAATATAAATGAAAAGGACTATTTGGAGTGATTTAAACATACTGAGGTCCAGCATTGAGGCAGGGTAGGTGCAGGCTCCGTTGTAGGCAATCAGATTGATCTCCCTCTGCCTCTGCTGCTGTTGGATCCGCAGCTTGGCCCGGCGGTGGCGGTAGGCACAGAAACAGCTGAAGAGGATCAGCACGGTCCACAGCAGCCAAAACCCTACAGAAAATAACACCATGTATGCAACAGGAGCCCAACTCTCAACATTATAAAGGGGTTGTCAGTACAGTTTAGGCTTATGTCTTGTTATCTGAATTATGTCTCTGAGAATCGCTCTAAGAGCCACTCAGATTATACAGCAGCATACAGTCTTTTAAAGGGTATAATTTATAGTTCATTTAAAATGTTTTCTCTAAAGGGGAAAAACAACCCACATAAAGGTGAATGGAGGCAGTGCTTCATGTATATTTTGGTCTCGTATTCATTTCTACTGCCTTCTAATTTAAACTCTCAGTTATGGAAGTGACAGTTACATCACTTAACATAACAGAGGCAACTGGCAAGTTGTGCCATGAACACAAGCACTTGCTAAACCTCTAAACCTCTATGTGGATGTCCAGTGCTGTGGCTTTTAACTGAACACGTGACCTAACGTAGAGAGAAACTCTGGCTACAGTTACACTTGTCATTTCAAAGTGATTTTTGACATCTGACTCTAAAGTTCAGATTTCATTAGGTCACACTGCTGCATGTCCACACATGCGTCGTGAAAGCCGTGTTTTGTGCCTCCTGATTATTTATTTAAAATCTCTTTACAGCTTATGTGCATTGTTATTGTAGCTGCATTGCGTCTAGACTACGTAGAAATTTGATCATGATGCGAGCCCAGTCACTTTCATAGCTGGTTTTAAGTGTCTGATAGCAATGCACAATGATTTTTGTCACTTAATGCGTCTTGGCGCGACTGAATGACAAAAGTCACATGAAATTGACAAGTGTGGCCGTAGCCTCTGGGCCCTGTCTACAATGACACACTGGAGTGGAACCCAGTCAGTCGACTCACACCAGAGTTCATAATAGTAGGTACAGCAGCCGGTCTCTCCGCAGCAGTGGCCTGTTTCACATAGGTAGCCTGGGTTGTTATTTACCCCAGGACAGTACTTGGGACTGACTATAGGCTGGCTGCCAGAGCCCCCATGGTACTTCACCACCTAGTGGACAAACACCACATAACAGTATAACCACACCACATTCAATGTTGCTAGTGATTTATATAAGAAAGTCACTGTCACCTTTAGGGTTTCCCTTTGTCAGTTGAGTTTTATGGCAGCTATACCTTAAAGTGAAATGAAAAAATCTCACACCTTATTAACTGTGCCCATGTCAGCGTCTTTCTGAGAAACTGTCACCTACAATGAGAAATGAAAAGACCTCTATGAATTTTACAGTTACATCTTAGTCACTGCAAGCAAGGGAAGCAAGTGCAAATATTAAGCCACTTATTGAATTTGTTTGACAGATAATACAAAACCAGCAAACATCTACATCCTGCGGAGAAGGGTCTAGATCAGGTCGGGCACTTAAGCAAACCCATAATAATAATAATAATAATAATTAGTGATGAAGAGGTTGCTAAATTATGTAGATTACTTACTTAACACAGATGAGATTGAGTTGTGCTCACAAATTATAATGTTTTACCAAAGCAGCTGATGTGGTTAAGCTTGGAGGCGTTCTTATTCATGTAGTCAGTTATTCACAATATCCAGTGGTGTGAAATGTTTGGCTGTGTTTAAAGAGTAATGAAATATGTCTATGCCCAGCAGATACTTTTGAAAAATGTCAATTTGAGTGGTGGAAAGTGAGAGAAGAAGGGGGTGTGTCTGAAAAAAAACAGGAGGGGCATCCATCTGGCAACATATTGGAGATTAGCCTGCTAGCTAGCTAGCTAGCTAACATTACACAATGGAGAGTGACACGGAGTCACACTTTTCGTGATGGAGGGTCTTTTGAGGTGGAGGATTTCTCGCCTGTATATGCCCATCTCCAGTCAGGGGTGTGAATTGTTTTTTTGTTTTTGTTTTTATTTCTGCTCACTCAGCCCATACTACACCTAAATCTTCGATATTTCATCACCAAACGGGGTGGAGCCGGCAGTGCAGCAGAGCTGAATATTTTTACAAATACATGAACGCCCTGAAAGCGACCTGCTGAAATTATACCTGCAATGTTGAATTTCTGTCCAGTACTGATATAGAAGTCATTAAAATATGTTTACAGCTCAAAAAATGTGAGTTAATGTTGAATCTCTCTTTAAAGGTGGAGCTCCCTACCGTAGCAGCCTCAGTCCCGTCCAACCCCTGCAGGGACATGGTCATCTGGTAGACGAGACAAAGGTAAGAGTTAATACATCTGACACTTGGGGGGGCATACCACAGAGAGAGCAATCAAGAGACAGAGGTGGAGTGGTTAAGATGAGCGTGTGTGACCAAGAGTGACCAATTTGAACTCACAAGGGTAGGGAAGGCATGATCAACTTATACCTGATCCTATGTGAATTACACTGATCCTCTTTTCCATGAGGATATTCACTGCCAGACCTATTTCCATGTTTTTATCTTGTCCTATTCAAATCTGCATGCTGTCGTCGTACTTATGTAAGGCACGCCGAAAGGTCATCATAGGCCCATTCTCCAGCCAGTACAATGGTTGCCCTAGACCTTTTCAAGGAGACGGAGAGGAAAATGACAGAAGCTTTTTAACTAGACCTTTTAAAATCTCCTCTGTAGGTCTTTAGACCAGTGGTTCTCATTCCAGTCCTCAAGGACACCCTGTCCTGCAGGTTTTAGCTCCAGGACAGGGGGTCCTTGAGGACTGGATTGAGAACCACTGCTTTAGAGATAGCAGACAGACAGTGACAGCTCCAAAACCTTGTGTGCTCTCTGTGCTCTCTATCCATCTCTTACACACACACACACACACACACACACGCACACACACATACACACACACATACACACACACTCACTCATAGAGGCCACATTAAGGAATTGACCATATAATGATTGGAAGAGAGACTCTGGTGTGTCCAA
>CABFOQ010055139.1:0-10302 GCA_900660455.1 Gephyroberyx darwinii | reverse complement strand
TAGTTTTTGCTTTGTACACAGAAGGCTGGTTGCATGCATCATCCATTCAGGGTTAGTGAGTAGTCTATTGGGTCTGATGTTTGGGAACCCCTGGCCTGAAGGTTAGTGAGCTTGTGACCAGAAAGTCACTATCTTTTCTCCTGTCCCCTCAGTCAGCTACCGTTAAAGTACCCTTGAGCAAGGTGCTTAACTTACATAGGTGCTTGACTTGCTCAGTGGCCAGAAGGACTAGACTCTAATACTACAGGGCACCCCAAGGTGTGGTTTTGTGAATGTACACAATCCTCAGTTTCCCCACAACTGTGTCTCCAAAGTGTAGTTTTATTTTAGGGGTCTTCTGAACGGGCGATTACCGGGCTCGGTCTTGAAGCATAGTTAATTGAATGTTATCACTAGTTGCCAAAGCTCCAACTCTCCGGTCACGTAGCTCGATCCGGTGATGTCAGTCAGAGCCAATGCTGTTGACATTTACCACTTATGGGTCAGTGCAGGGTCACCAAGACCAATGTGGCATGACGAAATTCATAGAGAGAGTGCAGCCAATGTACTTTTCAAGAGAAAAGAAATGAAAAGCGTCGCACTCATAGCTTCGCCTCTTCTGTGCATTAAATAAGCATGACTGGAACTGTGAGCGCTCGCTTTATTTCTCTGCTGAGAAGCAGCCTGGGACTTTTCAAACAAATGGAGTGGAGGGCACAGGAATGTTCTCTGAAACTGCCATGTCCCTCTTGTCTTCTCAGTTGTATTATAACTGTATGTATGTAGGTGTCTGCCTATCTGTCTGTGTAAACCTCAATGACTTGCAGTTTTCGAAATGCTCCATCACTCCACTGACATGATGCTCTTATCTATCTGTACTGTAAGTATTTACATTAGGCAGTCAGCTGATGCGCTTACCTGCCTGTCAGTACGTATGCAGGAAGGGGTTCAGTGTCTCAAGGACACTTCCACTGGACACATGGATTGTTGTGCAGATCCAAACTTGTCATCTTTCTGTTACAGGATTGCCTCTCTAACTTTAGGCTGCTCTGACTGATGTGATGACCCATTTTCTACCATATGAGGTTACAGATTGTTAAATCTAAGGTATCTCATTGCATCTCAGTACTTAGGGGAATTACGTTCTGCACCGTTTACGCACTTCCAGCAATTGTAACCAATTGTTTTCAGTTGCTGAACATGCAACAAATGCGTCAAGTGGCGCGTCAATCTACCTTGACACGTCTACTCTGACCTTGGTTTGATTTTGGAGCATCAAAACGCTGGCGAGAGCACCGTTAACTAGCTATAGATGAAGAGAAGCTCATGAATGAGATCCAAAAACACACTGTGATATGACTGCAAATTAGAAATAGACAAGAATAAAGATAAAGTTGACAGACCAGGAAGTAGCTTGGTGATTTTTCACTGAACTGTAGTTGCTAAGTCAACATCTGAATTAAAGGTTTTGTTTGATTCCCGACAACACTACCACAGCACTTTGATGTTAACTGGTGGAGTTCAACATGGTTTCACTCACTCATGCATGATTGGACGATGACTTTTAAAAGGCTGCAACTAGGGATGCTCATTTTGGGGGGGTTTTCTGACTGATAGCCGACGCTCATTAACGGTCTATTAACCGTGAACCGACAAGATTAAAATGTACTATTTAGAATGGAGTGTCTGTGACCCATTAAAAAAATACCAATACAACAAATGTTTTTTTTCATAAGAAGAGGTTTATATTTACATGTGCAAATAGCAGCATAAACAACAACAGAACATGAGGATTCACACATCGTCACATCATCACACACCAAAGCCAGACTTTCTAATGAACAAAAACAGATTAACAAAACGAAAACACACATTGTATCCTCCAGCGCCGAGAGCGCTGTAATAAAAACCTCCTCCTCCTCCTTCTCCTCCTCGGCTAATTCATGATCAAACAGCCAACAGGTTGACAAAACGGAAACTTGTAGTCGCATTTTTCAGACCTCAAAATAAAATCCACAGGCCAGGCCTACCTCAGTCCTCAGCACAGCGGACAGCTTGTCTACTGGTTTTTATTCAGAAATAGCAACATGTGGACATGCTGCGGGGTTAGTCTGGTCAGGCTGTTAACTGTGAGACCCGCGGAGGAGAATACCCGCTCAGATGGTACCGGTAGCGCCTCGCTAGAGTGGCCAACCGTGGCCAACTGATAGTATTAAACATCTCTAGACTCTCTAGACTGGTATGTTGTCAGTTTTCCAGGATGTCAGTGAGGGTTCAGCTGCTCACCAGGAAGGGTAGCAGTGTCTTTGACATTTTGACAGAGCAGGGGGATGTTGCAGTAGTGGCCTGACCCAACACACACTAATTAGTGATTTAATCCCCATGGAAATTTTTTTTTTTTTGCAATTTAGCTTTGATATATGAATTTGATGTATTCGAGGTTTCATGTTTCATTGTTGAAATAATCTAACTGTTCAAAATTGGGAATTAGATCATAATTCATTACCTTGCCACCATCTTGGGGCAAGCCAGTTGAGCCAGTATTGATAACAATGTTAATACATTACTTGTGATTGGCAGAGATGACTGAAGGCTCTTGATTCACATACCAAAACCCCACAGATGTGGAAGGAACAGGCCCAGTAATGGCTGCAAGAATACAGAAGTAGGGAGGAAAATTGGCCTAAGGCTTTGCTTGAGGAATAAACAGCAGAGGCTGCATCTATTTCTTATTGCGATAGAATATCTTGCCCACTGGATTTTATTGAATTGATCATTTTAAATGGCATTTAGCCACTAAGCCACTTAAATTGTTGGATTAAATTACTCAAAGCTGAAGGTACACACTGATGAATTTCAATGAAATGATTAACTGGGTGATAAAATCAATAAGAGAATCATTTCAGGGCTGCTTGCAGTATTTGAATTCCCTAAGTCACAGGGCAACACTGCAACATCATCACTTGTGTTTTGTCTAGTTGTGTGGTGCTTTGTGGCTTGCAGGTGAGGAATAGCCATGTGGAGTTAGAGAGTGAACACTCAACACTGACCACATCGCTCACAGATATTGGATAGGTGTATTTTTTATTCCTTTAAGCTTCTGAAAATCCTGGATTTTCACTAAAGTGTCTTTGTCCTTACATCTGGACTTTGCTCTGCAGACACAGTTCACACTAACATCATTTAATCATACTGATTAAAACTAACAGAAGCAGGCTTGTGACCGTAAGGTTGCCAGTTTGAATCCCCAAACCAGCTGGGTACGTCTTGATGAGTAACCTTTAGCAGCTATCTTTGGTTTGCCCTTGAGCAAGGCACTTCAGCCCAGTAGCTCCAGTGGAGCGGCTAACAGAGCTGGGCAGCTTTCAGGTGTAAACATGCATCACTGTATGACATTGCTGGAAAAGAACATACGTGCTCATCAAAACCTTCCCTGGTCAAATAAAGGTTAGAGAGAGAGACAGAGAAAAAAGAGGTGCGTGTCTTTCAACAGTAAACAGGAAGTCAAAACTCAATCTCAGTGAGGCAGTGTGAATGTGTCAGGTGTGTTGTGGATATAAGAAATCATTCTCTCACCAAAATTACTTTCCAGACTGTTCACTGATATGCCTCACTCCCTAATGTCCTGGTACTCTATACACACACACACACACACACACACACACATAAACAATCCACATGACTCTATTCACTGTAATGACTTCCCTTCCCAGGTGTAAAATAGCAAGAAAACATTCCTTTTGATCCCCACATACACACACACACACACACACACACACACACCAACCCTTCAGTCCACCAGATTACTTGCTCCAATGTCGTTTTAACTGAATCATACTTTAATGCCACCTGTGCCAGGGGTCTTGGCTAACGGTAACTTTGAAAAGGACTTTGGTTTGATAGGTTCAGCCGTGACAAAAAAAAGTGTTTGCTGGATTTTGTTTTCGACTCGACCTTTAGAAATACTGAGAAATCTGTTGCAGTGGGAAGAAGAGCGAGAGACAGAGAAATAGAAAAAGAGAGAAAGAAAGAAAGGCGATGTACTGCATCATTTTTCTACAACTGTATTACAATCAGTGTGTGGAGATAAAGAGAACGAGCAAGGACAGAGAAAGAGAGAGAGAGAGAGAGAGAGAGTTATGCAGAGAGCGACACTATAGAGAAAGAGATCATTTGGAGCTGAACTTTAGTGTGTTGTCTGTTGATGAACGTCTCTGTAATGAACGTCTGAGAGCGTTGGCGTCAACCTTTAGCCCAGACCTTTACGTCAGAGATGGACTGAGGGGAGAGGAGACCAGATGTTTATTAGGTCCTCACCGACAAGGTCACAGCTCTTCAATTACATTTTTACACACACCATAGGACTGTAGAGTACTACTGACAAGTATGTGTATGTGTGTGTGTGTGTGTGTATGTGTGTGTGTGTGTGTGTGTGTGTGTGTGTGTGTGTGAGTGAGTGAGTGATTCAAGCAGACTTTTCCTCACCAAATAAGACTGCAAGGGCACAAAACCTTATCTCCCAGTTTTAAGAGCTCTGCATCAAAGCGCATACCCGAAGCAAATTGAGGTGTTTGGCTTTTTCTGAGCCTGACTAAAGCACAAAAAATATTGAATCATTATATTTGAGACTGAGCCTGAGCATAACTGGTAAAAATAAATGATAAAATAAGTCTGGACCCAACGGGTTGTAACATAAATGTCAAGCTCTAACAAACACGTACACAGTCTGTGTCCATCGATCACCCACACCTAATCTATAGGGTATTGTGGTTGACATGGCCCTAATGAATGAAGGTTAAGGAAGACTAATGATGTGTATGTGTTTGTGTGCATACGTGGGCGTGTGTGTGTTTCATGCATGCGTACGTGTGTGTGTGTGTGTGTGTGTGCGGATGCAGCTGCCCAAGAGCATTTCATAGAGAAAGCGATGGAGCACAGGTGTGGGTCTGAGAATATGTTAGCAGCAGCAAAGCGTTGAAGGAAAAATCCACCGAGATCCTGTCACACTGTTCATCAGTCTGTGATGCTCAGTGCATGCTTGTGAAGTGTGAAGTGTTTTGTTTTTGCTGTGCCTTGTCTACTTCTACTTCAGTTAGTGATTTCCTACATTTCCCAGAATGCCTTTCGACAACCCCCAGAGAAGGGGTGTGAATATACCTAGCTAGCCAAATTGTGTGTGAACATTGGGGTGTGTCTATGATTGTGGCGGCGCCCCTTACTCAAAACGCAACATGTCCTGTGGCCGCATTGCATTCTGGTCTATTGATGCAACTATTGCTGGACTGTCCTCTCCTCCGATGGATTTCCCCCAGTATGATTGTTGATCGTCGATCTAAAGAAGCCCTTGCTCTTTGATTCTGAGGGACTGACACCAAAACCTGACGGTTACCGTTGATGTTTTCTACTATCACACGTCTCAATGTGACATTATGTTATCTATGGGTGGCCAGCTATCCTTGGGAAATAGACAAATGCACCACCAAACAACAAAATGTCTTCCTTCGTAGCACAAAACCACACCACAATTTGTTCAGATTCTCTTATCAGACAGGTTACTACAGCACCATGTGTGTTGAATCAAAGAGAAACCATGTAAGGGAATCTGACAAATGATGATTTGTGTACAAGTAGAGTGTGTGTGTACCCGTGCTGTCCCTTTGAGCCACTGAATCGTAAAACAAACGTATTAACCTCGCGGAGCGATAGGCCACCGCTCTGTCCATGTCTTCACCTCCCCATCCCTTCCTCACTCCAGAGAAACAGGTATTGACGGAGTGACAGAGTGTTAATAGAGGTCAAGACCTTGTTAGGAGCTCTCTTCTCTCTCTGCCGCTATCCATCATATTCTTCCTCTCTCTCTCTCTCTCTATCTCAGTTGTTCTCCATAGGGTTCAAATGATATTGGTTAAGGCCAGTACCAATATATTTAAACTGAAGCTGTCGATAGCTGATATTTTGTGCCAGCACTAAATGTGCTGCCAAAACTACATTACTAATTTATAAGAAAGCATTATTGAAAAATGTAATTAAAAACTAGAGTGTGGAAAGAAAAGAAAACTTCATTGCCGTTTTTACAGTGTGTCTTAATGTGATCAGACAACACTGACAGATATCCACAATCCAGTATTCAATCAAACCCAATATCGGTAACTGTGATTCTATTTGTCTATTTGTCTCTCCATCCTTTCCTCTCTTCCTGTTTCTTTCTCATACCATCTGTTTTGTGACTTGCTAGCGGGGTAAATACTGTGCACACACACTACAATTTCTCTGGTGTGTGTGTGTGTGTGTGTGTGTGTGATTCTTCATGACCATCTCTCCATTGCTCTCCTAATTAACAGACAACTATACAAATGAGACCTGACCACTGACCCGTATCGCTCTTCTTCCTCTCTCTCCACCTGTCTCTACACTTTCTCTGTCTTTCTGCCATCTGTCTAAAAATACACAGATGTTCTCTCGGAAATGTTATTGCCACATTCGTGAATATGTGGAAGAAAATTCAATGTATTGAAATGTAGATTGTGCTTGTGTGTGGGCGTGAAAATATCTGGGTTTTCTTGTTGTTGCTTGTGTGTGTGTGTGTGTGTGGGGGGGGTGGGATGTGGAGTGTTTTGAAGGTGCTTTTAGTTATTGTTTCTTAGTTGAGAAATGTTTCATGAAAAGTGAAAGTCTCTCTCCTTGTCTCTCTCTTTGCAGTCTGCCAGTGAGTAGAAGCTCTATGTGGATCGAGAGTTGAAGAAGCAACACCTCAGACTGGTGGTGAGTTTGTCGTCTTTCCCTTTATGCTTTATTTCCTTCACTCGGGAATCATTATAATTAGGACAGATGGACTCAAAGAGAAGGAGACCCCCTGCTGGTCTAGGATCAGATCCGTATCATCTGTGTCACACCAGTAAGGGGATTTCAGGTGATGTAACATGCCCCCTGGCAGCCATATTGGAGGTCCTCAGCTCTTGGCATCATGACTGAGAACAGATTGGATTTCTAAATGTACGACTCATCTCAGCAGTGTGGAATATACGTGGTTAATATCTGTGCTGGTTTTAGCTGGACACTGATCACTGCTTCAGTGATACATCTCATCACGTTTGTCTTTAGATGATGTCAGCCTGTTTGCTAGCTAGCTAGTAGTAACTGTCTTGTTAACACATCTGATTTGCACAATTTGCTAGCATTATGTAGCTAGTACGGGCTAGTTGTTAACTAGTAGCATTATAACATTAACTTCTTTGCTAAATTATCTTGCTGGCTAGTCCAAAAAACAACTATACCACACCATGTAGTGTTTTGGAGTAGATATCACACTTCTCTTACTAATAACGTTAATGAATGGACCCACACCACAGCTACATGTTTCAGATATCTCTCTTTTTCTCGCCTGGTTGTGAGGAGATTTGTGGCTCACAAAGTCTTAATACTGCTTTCCTCTGGTTGCAAAAAAGATTTAAAAAAAAATATTAACAATAGTTGACTGCCCACTTTCCTGTTTTTTTGTTTAATTTGGCTTTGCTAGGTTTTGAAGCCCACACACAGCGTGGTGTTATCGTCCAGCTAACAGCCACTGTTTTACCAGCCAGCTGTATTTTTAGAGTAGGAACTCTGAATGATTGACTGGTAGAGTAGACATTTGCCTGCCTGTCATACATGTCTGTTTAATTACACACGACCAGCTCCCAACAGGAAAATAATATCATTGTGTTTCTGCTTTTGTTGTGGAGCGACTAGCATGTCCGCTCTTGTTTCCATCCCCCATTATTCATGCTCCTTCATGTTTAATTCATTTAATTTCAGCCAACAATCACTTTCTCTGTTTTACCAGCCAGCAGGTTTTTAGCATGGAATAGGACACTCTTACCCAGAGCAATTTACCCACAGCAGAATAAGCTTCCATTCCCAGATCACCAAGATCACAAATAACCAAGAGTAAGGAGATCAAGGATCAGAGGCATCATGCCCTGCAATATTCCTCTGACCAAGAAGGATCATGTGAAGGAGAAGTGATAGGAAAGGAAACAAAATAAGAGCTAAGGAGATTTTTTATATAAATAGAGCTCCTATGCTGACTTAACTGGGTCTGATCCCTAAAGAAGCATTCATCATATTTACCTTGCACATATTCACCCATACATGGAGATACAGACCCAGACACACACACACACACACACTCAGAAAGAGTTAAATTTACACGTGCTGTAATTTATCTTGCTTCCTTTCGTTTCACCGTAGCTTGGACAGAAACCCATAATGAGGATCTGTGTGTGTGTGTAATGTTTCTTATGTGGTCTGTGCTTGTGTGTCCACATGTGAGAAGGCGAGAGAATAGAAGAGCGTCTAGAGGTGTTGTTGCAGATGAAATAAGGCTTGAACATGTTCTGTACCTGCAGGGTGTAAATTACATGATAATGTATTTGGATCTCTGTAATGGAGATTAATACATTTTTAATCAGTGAGACAGTGGTTCCTAATTTACACCGTGAGTGTGTGTGTATGTGTGTGTGTCCGTGTTTGTTTATGTTTCCCTTTCCCAACAGGAATTCATTCAGTCTGAGTTATGCATGAATACTTTATGTAGCACTGATTTATATTTCATCCTATTTCTCATTCATACACGGATCACACCTTGTTGATTTCTGTACAGCCTGGTTTCTGGTCCAGACAACATTTGTTGCCTGATCTGAACCTGAAAAGAATTACTGATGGTTTAGGACGACCTGGGTGGTCATCAAGCTAAGGCGCACACATGTCCTCGCTACATCATGGGGCCGAATCAGGTTCATGGCAGGGAAAATGATGCATTAATGTTTCCACAATTAATAATTGGACAATATTGAAACATTTTATTTTACTTAGAACATTTACTGTACTAGAAAATAGTCGCTGTGTTGTTGATATATCATGCAAAAACTGTACTAAAATAATTGTGTTCCTCAAATCATTGAATCAGGATTTACAACGGTTATTGCAACAGATAGCAAATAATCAGGATTATTATTTTAGCCGTAAAGGTTCAGTTCTACTTCATGAACTTAAACCATTTAATAAGGCAGAAAAGACATAAAAAAATCATCTTTAAAGGTACATGTAGCATTTTAACGTTGATAACGTTGATAATTAGTATAATTACCATAAACAAACGAGTCCAACATTGAGAAGACTGGCAGCCTCTACCAGCCTCTACCAGCCTCTACCGGTCTCTACCGGTCTCTACTAGCCTCTACTGGTCTCTACCGGCCTCTAACTGCCTCTACCGGCCTCTACCGGTCTCTGCCGGCCTCTACCTGCCTCTACCATCCTCTACCAGTCTCTACCAGCCTGTCAGCCTCTACCAGCCTCTACCAGTCTCTACCGGTCTCTACTAGCCTCTACCGGTCTCTACCGGCCTCTACCGGTCTCTGCCGGCCTCTACCAGCCTGTCAGCCTCTACCAGCCTCTCAGCCTCTACCAGCCTCTCTACCAGCCTCTACCAGCCTCTACCAGCCTGTCAGCCTCTACCAGCCTCTACCAGCCTGTCAGCCTCTACCAGCCTCTACTCTGTATTCTACATTGTGTCCATGGGTCAATTTGAAGAGAAATCTGCTGGATTGCTTTACGGCACAAAACAGGAAGAGGGCGCTGTTCTTCCAGCGCTAACGGAGCTAAAGCTAAAGAGTTTCTGGCAACGGCAGATGGAGGAAGGAGAGAAAGGAAGATGGAGAAATCACTTCAACATGTTGATCCTCAAACCCATGCAGATCAACACCAAGGAGGGGGAGCAGGGGCAAGTAACAACATCCTCTTTGTGACAGGAAGCAACGGGGGTTTATGGGAACTGGGGTCTTAATTTAACTTAAATGAATACCTGCTGAGATAGAGGCTACCAATCATCTCCACCACAGTCTACCTGTTTACGGTGATTATACCACACACTGATACAGACACAGACACATGGAGGCACATATACGAACACACGCATGTATGTAGACACACACACACACGCACATGCGTGTCAACCAGGACGAAGAGTCTAAGGGCTAAAGCAATGCGTTCTGGGAAAGAATATCAGTGGTGGCTCATTAGTTGTATCCCACGGCAACCCTACCTCTAGGGTAGGGTTGCCGTGGGATACCTCTCAAGTGGTGATGAATGGCCACTGTTGGAGAGTCATTAATGTACACTGTGTGTGTGTGTGTGTGTGTGTGTGGGCGTGCGTGTGAGTTCTAATTTTTGCCCATATGTGTGTTTGGGCAGGTGAACATGTATGCATAAATACATGTGTGTGTGTGTGTGTGTGTGTGTGTGTGTGTGTGTGTGTGTGTGTGTGTGTGAGTGTGTGTGTGTGTG
>CABFOQ010055133.1:37410-50737 GCA_900660455.1 Gephyroberyx darwinii | reverse complement strand
TAGATGCTTGTTTAGGAAGGAGATGCACTTATGATTTCTGGTGACTAGTAGTTCTCTACCTACCTATGTTGAATGCACTTATTGTAAGTTGCTTTGGATAAAAGCGTCTGCTAAATGACTGTAATGTAATGTAATGTAATGTAATGTAACATATAGAAATCCCCAGGCCAAATGCTGTTGTTCTTGACTCTCAGGTCTTATTTGGTTGTTTTTTGTTAACCTTTTTGTTTGGCTGAGTTTAGTTCAGTGTTTACGGATCTTAAAATTAAAAATAAAAGCAAGTCATTCATTCATTCACTTAATTCATGAGCACCAGTCTGGTAGAAATGAAAACAAACCATGTCTGACTGTTTAGCATCATCACAAAAAAAGTCCGGGGCCAATTAAACCAATAAACCAAGTAGACAACTTTGTTGAAATTGAGCACACGTGACGTGCACTCAGTACAAACAAAACACAGGGACAACTATATTGCAGTTATCCAACTGCCTATCTAATCCAGCTATAATTGCTACCCAAATTGCATTTTCTGTACATGTATTAATAATTCAGATGGCCCATGGATTTTGTTTATTAGAGTTGCAACTGTGCTGACTCTTCATCTAAGACTAGGCTACAACAGTTTCAAACATCATTACATTAGATTACCCAGGAAATCATTCACTATACTGTGAGAAAAGTCATTGAATGGGTAATCTGTTTTGCAGCAAACTACAGAGCACAAATTCTATTTAATACATGTTTTTCCTGAGGAAGATTCTATTTTTGCATAATCCCTGATTAGGCTGGTACAAGGGATTTGGAAATAGCCTGTGAGCCATCAGCCTTAAATGCTCATAGGAACTAAAATGAGACAAATCAAACAAGCATATGAGTTTGTGTGATTATCTATTCCCTTCACACTTGAAAGGAAAACAGAAGTCCAATTATGTGCTCCTTTTTCACACATGCCCAGCTGCCATGTCCAATTGGGTAGGTGCTAAAATAAATGAAGGCCGTGGTGCAGGTTCAATCAGGGAGACTCCCTCATCTCATTCCTTGCACCTCCTATCGTTCATTATTACCTGGGCTGTTATCCAATGTTCACACACCTCACCCTGCAGTGTGATTTTCACCTAACCCATCAAGATGAACCTGCTTACCCGATGCTTCCCTGTTTCAGCGTTGTGTGCTGGCTCCCCTCCCCACCACCACCAGTGTCATGGCGCCATCTACGTCCCCTGGGGGAGGATGTTCTAACTCTAAATTTATACGGCCTATGAATTTTTATTTCCTCAGATGACGGGGTCTACGCCAAAGAATACTACTGTTTGGAAAAAAATGATTTATTTTGTGTCTCTTCCGATTGAACTGATGTTACAGCTCTGAAAGAGGTGAGGCCATGGGTCTTTGTGGTGCTATGGCCTCACCTAAACCCCGAGATAAAAATGATGAGTTTTGTTCCAAAATTACTGCTGGCAACTCATTATAGTACATTGTTGAAGTAATTAAGCATCTTGAGACCTTTACAAATCTGTAACATTCAGAGAAATCTGTGTCTTAGAAATCCTGATCATTCAGTATCAGTTGACATTTTCCTAATACACCCATATAGCATTTTCATACGATGAAACTTCTCAATAGAAGAGGGCAAAATGTTTCAAAAACACTATAGATCTGAATAACTAAATTCACTTCTCTGGTTTACCTCTGCTCTGCTCTGCTCTTCCTCCACATTCCTGTCAGCATACGCTGGACCCCAAACACATCATGCAGACAGCCTGGCTGTCTGGTGGGACCAGAAAGGTCATGCTGCATTTCAGATGCTGTGTAGAGAGGGACAGCTAAATGTTGGTGCTGGAAGATTAAATGGAGTATGTAGTGGGCGTACAGTAGGAAGTCTCATATAGACATCTGCAAGGTGATGTTTGGCTTTTAAAACAACGACAAGCCCAGAGTGTTAATGAGGGTCACAGTTTAAGATTCAATAATATTGTGACTGAAGTATGAGGCGCTTAGTTCTACCTGCTCAGATTTATCTTCTAAATGCTGCAGGTCAGAAGGACAGGGACTTTTATTATCGCTCTGTAATGCCACCGCTCTGTTGTGGATGTTGTGTTGCCTGAAGTTTCATTGTGTTTCAAGGTTTTCCACAGTTTCATGTAGGCTGACATCCCCGAATGCAATAATGAGCTTCTTCTTATAAAACCAGTATTCATAATTTGCTTACAATGATTATGTTCGGATTAATTCCCATATCTTGAAAAACATGAAAAACATAACTTGAAAGAAATTGCACCTTGGTTTTGGATTTCCACCTAATTTATTCCACCTGTAATAAACAAATGCCTCCTAACATAACACAATACTCCATTACTCCATTACTCCATTACTCCATTACTCCATTACTACTTTTTCTTCATTTTCAAGCAAGTGAAAATGACTTGAAAATGATTCCTTGGAAAAGATTTACAATCTAAAAACACAACCTAAAATATTCATAGTCATTTTACATTTTGCTGCATCATGTCTCAATGTAGTTCGAGAAACATAAAAACAGGTCTGACCAGAGTAGCAACATGCATGTATGATATAATCTATCCCACAAAGCTTTTATTTTATTTGACTGCTTTTAATTCTGATCTAAACTTAATTAATGTAATTAAGTAGCATTTTGTTTACTTGTACTTTTTAAAAATATTTTTTGGAGTCAGAAACTTTTCTTTTACTTAAGTATATTTTGACTTGGATCACATCCATTACAGAGTACAAATGTTGTAGGCCCTCCTACATCAGCATTGCATCAGAAACTAACCAATGGTAAACTGCATCTGCACCAAACCTGCACAAGCATGTGGAGGAAACGTTAAGTTAACTAACAGTTTGCTAGCTAGTAGATTTTTACACCAGTAATTTTACTTCTACTTAAATAAAATTTCAGCAAAGTAGCAGTACTTCTACTAGAGTAGGATGCTGTAGTACTCTTGCCACTCCAGGTCATGGCAACGCTGACTAATTCTGATCTGAGGCTCCAAATACAAGTTGCATGTAGGTCGCCTCCTTCGGGATCTGATTTTGTACCACTTATCCATGTGGTCCAGATCGAAATGCAACTTCATGCAGCTTTTTCCTCTTCTTCCTCTTGGGATACTTTCAGCTGCAGTGTGAATGTAGCCTCATTTGTAACGTTAATATATATTTATTTTTATTTTTATTTTTTTCTGAAAAGTAGTTTAGTCATGAAGTCAAGTTCCAACTTATTTTAATGACAATGCTCAGATGCTCATTTAATTGGAGCGCAAAACAGGGTAGATGTAAAAAAAAAAAGTCTGCAGGCACATGGGTGGAGTGAGCATGGACACAGGCAGTGTGATTGACCATTAAAAGCTGAGAATGGGAAATTTAATTTGAACATATCTCACATTTTTTGTGGGGACGCTTTAAACTATCAACATTAATAGGCAGTTCTGGTCTTAAAGATCGTGTTCTGGTTCTACCTCTATTCGAGATGGTCAGACAGTATTGCTCTGGGAAATGTTTTACTATTTTGTTGACCATGTTTGCCTATGTTGTGTGCTTACGCTTTCTTCCACTCTACCACAGCACATTTCCACTGGGTGTTTTGTTATGGTGCAGAGAAAGCTGTGTGCATTGGTGATTTGAGCAACTGTTTGTCTGGTGTGTATGTGTGTGTGTGTGTGTGTGTGTGTGTGTGTGTGCACTGTTCCCATGATGCCACAAGTCATTGTGCCTTAACAAGCTCTACAGCCAGTGAGCAGTTCCACTCCTGTGGAGAAGAGGACATCCTGATTGGCTCGTCTCTTGCTATGAGCCCACAGTCTTACCAATTAGGTACGGGTTCAGAATATTGCTTTTCTAGGTGGGGGACAGGCAGCCTAGGAAGCTGGGTCGTTCACTGAGTTGAAACTGGTCAGCTTTGAACAGCTTGCTGCTGTTTCTGTGGAGTTGTGATCTGTGTTTGAAGCTAGATGGTGTGATGTTACTCTGGGAACTTAGGTCTATCTTTTTGGTTATCTTTTTTCTGTTTTTGACATTTGAGGATGTGACACCACCCCTGAACTCGCGCTGTTGCAGATTGAGAAAATTGATTTTTCATAATGAGACAGCTGGTGATAATGTGCAAGTACCTCTATTTGTTTAAAGCTGCAATATGCAACTGTTTTGATATTAAAATAACAAAAAATAAATAGGATATATGATACATTATCAGTCTGTCTGTCTGTGACCCCATCTTCCAATCTGCCTTTCAATGATGTTAAGGATGTTTTGGGGCATATACCATTTGTTGTGAGTGTGTGTTATATGAGGCCAGCGGCCCCAGCACAATAACTATGGTGGAAATGAGAACAGCAAAGCTAAACAGGCAGCAAGCAGGACCCGTTCAGAACAGAGTAAACATCAACATTGATTTTGTATTGCATATTGGCTACGTTCGCATCTGCTTCTTCAACAGTTACTGCACCATGCTACGGCCAGTCAACTGAGACCAGAAGACAGGGCATTACAGTAGTCGGGACAAGTGGAACCAACATTTTTTTGTAATATCGTTTGGGTTTTGTAATGTAGCCTGTAACTGTAACTGACATTATTAGAGAGATACAAATTGATATCATTGTCATAGCAGTGAAAATAGATGCTATGCTGATATGTGATATATGTGGCCATGTTGAAGACAACACCACATATTGAGGCACACCGCATTTAATCAATGATGCAGAAAAAAGCATAATCTCATATGGAGGCTGACAGTTTTCTATCAGATGAGGCCTAAAATGAGAACTAGTCCAGGACACTACTGGCCCTGATACAGGACCCTTTGGGACTCTTTTGTTGTATTGGTTGTTGTCTCTCCTGTGCTGCTCCATTGAGGTTTCTGCCTACGAAAGTCAGAGAGCTCTATAACAAAAAGACTATGTGGAATTTCACAATAAACAATATTACATTACATTACATTACAGTCATTTAGCAGACGCTTTTATCAAAAGCAACTTACAATAAGTGCATTCAATATAGGCAAGAGAACTACTAGTCACCAGAAATTGTAAGTGCATTTCCTTCCTAAACAAGCATCTAAGAGCAGAACCAAGAGAAGAGGAAGGGTCAGGGTAATGTTTCTTGAAGAGGAAGGGTCAGCGACTCTGCTGTCCTGACATCAGTGGAGAGTTCATTCCACCACTGTGGGGCCAGGACAGAGAAGAGCTGTGACCGGGTAGATCGACCCCAGGGGCCTGTGAGCGACGGGGCAACCAGTTGCCTCGAGGCAGCAGAGCGAAGTGGTAAGGCTTGACTATAGCCTGGAGGTAAGAAGGAGCTGTTCCTTTCACTGCCCTATAGGCTAGCACCAGGGTCTTGAACTGGATGAGAGCTGCTACATTGTAGAGAACGGAGAACGGAGAAGAGTTGTTGTGTGGGAGACGAAAGATTCCCAAAGGGTCCTGTATCAGGACTAGGACACTACCAGAGAGAACTACCCGTTTCCTCAATTAGGTTAACAAAACAGTGCTAACACAGAGCGTTCACTGTAATCATCATTCATCAACAGATAAATAGTAGCCCTAAGCGCAGTTTCAGTATATAATCCCAGACTATTATCATACATTTTCAGAATTTTTTCGTCTTGGTTTACATTTGTTCGATAACCACATCTAACAACATCTATCTATCTACTTTCTGTGTCGCAGAGGCATTTCACTTATATTTTTATGTTATGAAAAGGAAAACATTGCATGCTTCACTGGGGACTGACTCCATTACATAAGGGTGATTGAGTCTAATCAAACTATTGCGGCATCACAGCCTGTCGTAAACAATCTGGTAAAAGCCAATCCTGTTCTTCACGGCATCAGTCTGTTAAACTGCTGCTTCAAAGCTCGATGACTGAACCAGCATTCATCACATGCATAATAACATGGAAACTGACAAGTTAAAGGGAAAGTTGAATCTGTGAGCGCACAGTTGTTGTAATGGTTTCATCACACATTTCCATATCCTACAATGTACACTGAGTGCAATTGGCTTTGGCCGAAACTGAAGTGAGGTGAGGTAGAGCGTTGTTTTGATTGGGGTCACATGACTCCTGATATATGTATCAAGAGTCAGTTGGATTATCTCAGTTATATTATTAAGGGTGTGATACCTTGTGTGGAAGGGTGTGTGTCCTTACCTAATCATCTAGTGTGAACATATTTATGACTGAGAGATTAAAAAAATCTGTGAAACCCATCAGTATGTGTGTGAGGAAATGTGTTTTCAAAATAAATGAGGATTTTAAAAGTCTTCTAGCGTGTCCCCAGCCTAACGCAGTCTAAACCGCGCCCTCAGGGAACAACCGATCGCTGTTTAAATGAATCTGGATGCTTTATGTTGTAAATAAAAGTACTAAAGGGGTGGATAGCAATAGGCTGAAAAAGGAAGCTAAGCAAAATTAGGATTTACACATTACAGTGATTAAACCACACACTATTATTTCCCCATTTCCCCATCCATAGTATTCCTTTACATCACCACATAGCCAAGGTGGCTGATCAACTAACGGTTGTGTGTGTGTGTGTGTGTGTGTGTGTGTGTGTGTGTGTGTGTGACTGACTGACTTAGTGAGTGAGACAGAGAGAGAGAGAGAGAACATGCATTTTTCTATTTAAGTCACTCTAGTAGATGCATTAAAATGTCAAATCCACTGCTTGGTAAGAAGTAAACTGGAGATAAAAAAGAACAAGGAGTCAGGTTACTAGCAGACTGTGGAAGACCTGCTTTCTTAAACCTTTCATCTTCCAGAAAGTAAGTATGTGGGTGAGTGTGAGTGACGGGACTTTCTAGGTCAAGGAAAGTGAATCCTAGGAAAGCTTTCACTTAGAGCAACACGATTTGCTTATCTTGAGTAGCCAAAGCTGTAATCACATTGTCGCTCTGCAAGCCTGTACTATTTATAGGCTTTTCTACTCATATAAACAAGAAATTGCCATGAAAAGTAATCATCCTCCAAAGCCATGAACCAAGCCAGGCCATTAACCTTGTTGCTGTCCCTCTTTGGAAATATATGCCTCTTTCCACATTTCCACCTGGCAGTGGCTGCTGGATTTGTTGGGATTTTTTTTGTTGTTCACAACTCCACTTTAAAGTGGCCACATATGGAATGAGGTGGCACAGTGGCTCGAGACCCGGCTCCTTTCAGTGTGGAGTTTGCAAATCCTGTTGGTGAGGGTTTCCTCCGTTTTATTCTAAAGACGTGCAAGACATTTGGATTGGAGACACTAAATTGCCCATAGGACGTGAATGAATGTGAACGTGAGTGACTGTCTATCTGTGTTCACCCTGTGATGGACTGGCAAGCTGTGCAGAATGTTTCCACCCAATGCATGCTGGGATAGGCTCCATCCTACTGTGACCTTGCATAGAAATAACCAGGTAAAGACAATGGGCCTCATTCACGGAACGTGAGATCAGATTTTATCGTAAAGTGTTTGTACGAACCTTTCTACAAACACGTCTCGTTCATCATTTTGTTCGTATCTGAATTTGTTCGTTGGTACGATCAAAATGTTTGGATAGAAAATGTTTGTAAAAAGAGTTTTCACCTCAACCAGTGTTAAGTCAGAAAATTACTTCTGCTGAGTATGATTCAGACTCCATACATTTTTGATTAAGTCGACTTTACTGCTATGCAAAAAACAAATACAGCCAAAACACAATTTATAGCTTAAGTAAATTTACATTTGTGCTGGGAGAGAAATGTATTTTTAACTAGTAATACAAATCTGTTTCTATAGCAGGAGCCTAGTGATTTCCTCTTGTTGCACTCAATGTTATTTCTCATCTTGATTTAGTTTCAGAGTCTAGATCTAGGCTGCCATAGTTGAATACATACAGAGGAAACACTGTTTTTACCAGAGCAACCATATCCTATCAACTTGATCACTTGGTGGTCATAAAAATCTTGTAGTGTTAGTTCGGCACAAAGGGATCAGCTTTTTAATATATATTTCTTTCTGAAGCATCCTGAGGTTATTAGGGTGTAAAAAAACCTCTCTAAGGAAAATCAAACTGCTGTTCTCTCATTTTGAACTGTCAAATCAGTTCAAGTGGTCTTAAGTCCCAACAAGATAACATACAGCACTTACCAAATGTTCTTCAAGCTTTATGTTTTAGAGCTCAATGGACAGCCTGTAACCTTCAGCTTTATCCGATTCTGTGAGTGCCTCTGCCTTGCATTATCTAAAATGACTTCTGTTTCCCCAAAAACCCTGTAAAAGGGTTGAGGACCATTTTCCACCAAAGGCCAGCATCTGTCAAAGACATTGGCAGTTAAATTAGAAATACACCATTCTTTCTCTCGCTTGACCGCTTGTGGGAGTGACCCCATCAGGTGTATTAGCCAAAGCCCAGGGACAGAGCTTGTTCCTTAACAGCAATGGAGTCCATAATAGCACTTTCTCTCCATACACCAGGGACCTTTCCATGGGCAAAGACAATGACCTTATGGAAACTTCATATTTAAAGAGAATGTCTAGCAAGAAAGTTTTAGTGCCGTCTCCTTCAGGTAGGAGTCAGAGTAGGAGTAGAGTAGTCCTTGCAATACTAATGTAGGACAAAACCCCAGCAACCTATAAATCAATAGTGGGTATAAATCTGAGTTTAAAAAAAATAATACATTTAAAATCCATCTTGACAATGAATGATGATGTATTGCTAGACCTGGAGAACTGAGGGAGAGGTTACGATGGACGGTGAGAGAGAAAGGTGGGCCAAGTTGAGCAGGAGCATCCCACGAGGGGTGTAGGGGTCATGGATGCTGTTAGGAACTATTTCATGGTCATGGTGATGATTGTAAGAACAAAGCTGCAACAAACAGTATTTAATACAGTTCAGCGCTGAAAGGGAGATCCGACAGCATCGCTGCCCACGAGGACACTCTGAAGAGCTCCAAGCAGAAACAGTTCCTTTTACAGTCTCATCTATGTACTATTTCACATAGATCCTTTCATCCCCAACATCTCCCTCTCTGCCTCTGTCTATTGTCCCATATTAATTGAGTTGAATGGATGTAATTCTGTCTCACCTTCCTCTAGACCTGTGAACACCATGCCTCTTGTGCTAATTTTCTATTGACTAGAGGCAACCAAAAGGCTAGTATTGTATTGTAAAAGAGGCCTCCAGATGGCCTTTAGTGTATTTTATTTTAATGTATTGTATTGTCTTGCCGAGACAAGACAATCTTGCCTCGGCCAACTATATAATTTCCAACAATGCCAAGCCACACGCTGCATGAATTTTAAAGTGACTCAAATCGAACTTTGAAGCTATGTTGAAATAAAGGTGTTCTTTGATCTATGGAGTCTGTCTAACACCTTATCAGACAATAGGGTGACAGGAGCGGAAAGTTGAGAGTGATCTTTGTTATTCTGCTAGAACCGGCGTTGCCCACAGGGAGAGGATTCCCAGACTGTTTAATCAGCCATATTAATCATACATTATTTATTATAATTACAGGAATTGCTCTGTGCAGCAGCAGCCTCGGCGCTGCAAGACAACAGCGTGAAAAAGCATGTGGGAATAGATTAAACAAAGCCATAGGCACTTCTCAAAGAACATAATGTATCATTCAGGACCTGGTGAAAAGACATCTTTCCATCTGCCCTACATGATGTCAGTCCAGAGGCAAAATGGAACGATATACACATTGGGTGGTGTATCGTACACTACACAAAATGTCAGCAATTCTCCTGAATGACTGCATTTATCAGCTGTATCCTTATTTATATATCGGTTAATTAATTATGGGTATATAAACATAGATTGTTGAAGGGTAGGTCTGGTGAAAAATAATCTCTTCCTAAATTTGGGATTACACTTTAATTTGAAGTACTAGGCTACTCGCCTCACTCTTTCACTGAGCAGTTGAATTTTTTGTTTCATGTTGTTTCTATCTCGCTCTGTCTAGTTGTGAGAATATCTTTATTAATAGACACACAGTACATGGCCTCAAAAGAAGCAAACAGGCATGACAAACAATACATTTCTGCATTGGTGGAATGTAAAAATATCTTCTTGCAGGTGAACATAACATAAACGGAGACAATGTAGTGGCAATCTTGGCATCACAGTACTGTAGTCTGAATGTGGTTTATTTCCACCAGATACAAATAAGACATTGTGGGGAAAAAAATAATAACTTGCCTATAGAGAATTTAAAAACAATGTGATCTGTAAAGTACATGCCTCAATTGTCTCTATAGGATTATAGCATCATTGCTTAGTTAGCTAGTGTACATTTGAGAGCAAGCAGCTGCTCTGCTAAACACAATATATAGGGGAGAGCTTGCCATTACAGGTATTTCTCCAGGTCATCCATCACCCTGCCACGGCAGCACTGAAGTATGCTTAGGTGAGCCTGATTAAAGCCAAGGATGCTCTCGGACTGCTCCAAAGGAAATGAGAGGGGTGGGAGGACTCAAGCCCCTGCCCCATCCATCTCCCTATTGCTTTATTCATGCTCTATCTGGTTCACTGGCTTTCGCTTAGTGTTCCTCCTCTATTACTTGCATTCTACAGCAGGTGTTGGTGAATCAGGCATGTCTCATTATTTGTTCCACGCTACTTTCCCCTTGCTGTTTTTTTCGCGAGGGGATGATTTTGCCTGGAAAAATATCACCAACCGTCTATTAATAGATGGCATGGAAGTCACAACATCTTTTATGTTCTTGAGAGCCTCACTGAAGATAGTAATAAGAATAATAACAAGAATAGAAATCTTTATTTGTATAGTACTTTTTACAAAATAGACAAAATTATTTTAACAATCATTTGAAAGCAAATACCGTATGCATAAAATGAATTAAAACTAAGAAAGAAAACAGGACAAGATAAAAAAAAAAAGATAATACAGGGTAAAACAATCTTAAATACTAGCAAATCTATAAAAATAGGTTTTAATTGAGAAGAGATTTAAAAAGATGATGATGCTCATCTAAGAGCGTCATTCCAAAGCTAAAGGGCATGAAGGCAAGATCACCTTTAGTCTTAAGCCTGAACAGCATGAAGAGCAGTCCCTCAGGATCTGAGACTGCACATTGGCTCACAGCGGGTTAAAATGTCTGCTAGAAGGCTTGGGTCCAGACCTACACATGCTTTTATAGTAATCAGTAAAATTTAAATTTTTCTAAACAGTTGAACAATGAAGAGATACCAGAACTGGAGTGATGTGTCCCAGTTAAGATAGCTTTAACAAGCTGGAGTCGTGAAAAAGGACTTGTGACTGATGTCGTGATAAAGAGAGTTACAGTAGTCAGTAGTGTGCAGAGATAAAACATGAATGACTTTCTACAGAGTACTAAATGATAAAAATGGTTTAATTTTGGAAATTGTTCTCAACTAAAGGAAGCAAGACTGCACCGTGTTTGTTACCTTTTTCATCAAAGCTTAAATTAGATAAAAACTTAATTTGTTTTCATTGAGCTACAGAAAATGTTATGACATCCAATGAGGCTGTACTTGGCAAGGCCATTTGAGTGGATTTCAAGTGGAAACATATAAGTGGAAAACAGGATGAAGCCTCAAACTGAACCTTGAGGAACTCAAGATAGTATAAGAGCTTTTTATTCTCCATCTATCTGGTGGAGAATGCTCTATGTGAGAGGTAAGGGCTGAACGAGTTAAATGCTGCGCCTTTGATGCCGAGCTGCACCAAGATGGAAAAGGATTAAAACTGAACTTTCACCCAAATCTGCTGCTAAAATGTCATTGGTAACTTTATTTAGGGCTGTCTTTGTGCTATGCATTGCTCCAAAACCCAATTGGAACAGCACAGAGATGTTGTTTTGATTGATAAATGCTGTTAGTTGGTTTGAGACGACTTTTTCTAAAATCTTCATCAAAAACAGAAGCTTAGAGGCCCATAATGCCGCGATTTAAGGGACCTAAAAGGGAAAGGACCAGTTGCCAGAAAGCTGTTTATTAATGGTAAAATACCAGAAACAAAAGTGTCAAGGATGTGTCATATGAGATACTGCTTCTGATAGAGATGAGAGAGAAATACGTTCCAAACATCTAAAAAACCGACAGAAATCAAGTGATAAAACCCAGTCAGAGGGAATGATTTGAAGTTTTATGTGCTCAAGCTTTTTTTTAAAAAAGATATGCCCTTGGATAAATACAGCCAGGGTTGATTTGATTTTGGCAGTGGAATGTGGGAGCTTGCTAATTTGTAAAGCCTCTGCAATTACTGAGTTTATTTTGTTAACATTTGCATTCACTACTAACATTGTAACAGGCAAACTATTAAGAGAGAATTCAGTTGAGAATGTTTCAATTGAAGAATGAATCAATTCAATTGAATATTGAATATTGACCAATATTGATCATGAAGCCTTGCATCCCATAGACTAAAATATGGGGTGCAAGACATTTTTGAGATGTAAAAAATATGTAGTGAAGTTTATGGAAAATGTACAGTACTGTGCAAAAGTCACCCTAGATTTAAAATATAAATTTGGTGTTAAATGTTTAGATGTTTTTTATTTTAGTGTTTTACATCACTGCTGTTTATAGTTTTTCATATTTATAAACTTTTAAAAGCATCTTCGCTCTACAGATTTATTTTACTTTTTTTTTTTCAAGACTTTTGCACAGTACTATAGATTGTATCAACATTATTTTGCAGTGATGTCCATACTGACTGAACTACCCGAAATCAAATTTGTCAGAACTTGACAAAATTTGCCATTTGACAGTTTCATTATGTTTTTGTGCTTAGCGTGCTGCACCTGTAATAGAGAAAATCAAATATGTTCTGTGTACGTGAGACAACCTCAAACCTCACTGAGTTAGTCGAGTTCTGTAAGGAGGAGTGGCAGAAAACCTTTCAAGGAAGCTACCAGAGACTGATCAGTGGATATAGGAAACATTTACTCCAAGTCATCGCCGCTAAAGGAGGTGCCACCAGTTACTGATTGAAGGAGTTCACACATTTGTGCACACGGGGATATCTTCATTAAGATGTGAGGTTTAGATGAGGATTTGATTAGGTTATTACTCTATAACATATGAAAATATATCCACTCACAAACTTTCAAGCAAGACTGTATGGACAGGTCAATCAGTCTAAATTTATGACTTGTGAAAAACTACGAGAAGTGATGCCAAGAGTGCTTAATTCACTGTACACTGATTGGCTGAATGACTTTATAGACACAGTTATAGTGCTGTTATAGTACTCAGGGAACATTTCCTGGGTACATTTTCTGGTTCTTAATCGGATGCGCTACAATAAAATATTGCTAAAGCAATAGAAAACAAATGTGCTAGTGCTTTTAAGGTGCGTGGGTAGAGCGGT
>CABFOQ010055133.1:10686-30764 GCA_900660455.1 Gephyroberyx darwinii | reverse complement strand
GCCTTCTGGATTCCCTGGACTCACTCACCTCCTTCCCCGGTCATCTTACCTCTAATAAACTCTGTGTTCCTCACCACCTCTGCCTCCTCTCCCTGTTCTGCTCCTGGGTTCTCTAGTGAAACGTGACAATCTATCCACCAAATTTATTGGAACAACATTCATAAGTTTCTGATATATCCTACTGACAGACACAAACTAACTAACAGGGGCGAAAACATAACCTCCTTGGCAGAGGTAATAATAATTTGTTCCCACCTGGCTCACACTCTCTTTCAGTTTCTACTTTTTGGCAGATGCTACAGGTCGTTGGCAGGGAAGACAAACCATTTTACACAGCTTCTTCCCCCAAGCAGGATAAACACTCTCAGCTATCAACCCTCTACCCCCAATTACACAACACTCTTCCATGGTGATGTAGCATGTATTATGAATTGAAAATGTAATGTATTGTGTATTGTATGTAATTCTATGAAATTGATTGTACAATAAAGCACTGTAAAGCACTGTTGGACTTGGACTGTCTGCTGTGTTTATGTTAGGTGTTGCAGTGAAAGACGTGTTCTTATCATTTGTACTGCACTAGCCTAGCTGTGTGGAAATAAAATTAACTTGAACTTGAACTTATATGGAATGAGCAGTCAGGTGCTTCAGATTTTTTTTTTTTTTTTAATTGAAATTGAGTATTTTACGAACTCAGTTTAATATAATTCATATGATGTAGCATTGAAAAATGATGAAAATTCATACTTAAAACCTAAATCCACAATGATGTTCAGTAATATCAACTTCAACATCATGTTAAAAAGCTCCACTAACCACTGTGAAATGATAAGACAGGATGAAGCTTTATTGGTCCATGTGGGAAATAAACATTAACATTTAGGGAATAATTGTTGATGATGTTTGGGTGCTGCTATGCAAAGTAATAGCTAACATTATTGAGCCACATTGACCTTATTCAAATGTATTAACTTGTGTATTAAGCTATGGCTGGTATAGTAAGGACACAACAATACTCTGTAAGTATTATTAAAAACGTGCTTTTAAGGACGTTATGTTTACAGTAGAAACCAAATGTACTACAGTATTAAGTTCCAAAAAGTATAACAGAGTGAAATAAGGCCATTAAAAGTATTACATATATTGCACGTATATCTTTCTTGCGATTCTCCTGCAGCAATGTTGCATCAGAATCGCAATATCCGGATACGTCATCAACCCGACACCCGGCTCTTGTCTCTCACTAGGCTACAGATACATTAGATACAAAAGTTATCTCCACAGGCGGGGTAGCTTTCCTTTTGTTATGGCTGAGCAGAGTGTGGTGGAGAAAATGAGCGAATTGCAAGTGGAAGCCGGGAAAAAGGTAGTAAATAAGTTGGATGGCCGGCTGCATATATAGTTTAACAAATATTAGCCAGCTAGCACGGAGCGTGGCTAGCTGTCAGCTTCATGGTGTCCCTGTGCTATGACTAGCTAGCTTCTTTCAAATTGCTAAATTAGTTATCTAGTTAGATAACGTTAGCTGTGGCTTTACGTGTGTATTAACCTATCGATTACCCATGTGAACTACTTACACAGCAGGGTGTCATTCACTATTAAGTTACATTCATGTAACTTACATTCATGTAACTTAATAGCTAACGTTACGATACGTGTAACGTGACAGAGATAACTTTACGCCAAGCTTCATTCAAAACTCTGGTAATATAAAGTTTCTATGCGTATCCGTAAACCTGCACACGCCGTAGAACAGAAGTTAAGACCTTTTCCTAATTGTTAGGATACACTTTTCAATTCGGCACTCATTTCAATACAATTTCACCTTAAAGAATTGGTTCGCCTGTTATTCTCAGTTTTCTACAAAAAATCAACGTGGAGGGCAGTAGCGAGCACTGTGAACCAACTATAAAAGTTGCATTACAATGAAATTAAGAATTGCTTGGTGGATCACTTTATGCCGAATTTACCAGATGACCCAACCGATTTGTTAAAGGTCTTAAGTCATATTATAACTGGTATGTATTTTTGCCAATAACCAAGGTCACATTAAACTGAAAGCTTTTTGAATGAAGCCCTCTGTACTATCATATTGGGTGTAGCTGTATTGATGCAGTGCGAGCCAGCCAGTCCCCCTGTCTATCTGTAAACTGTGTGTATTTTGTATCCATGTATCTAGACTAATCTTTTCCATCATGGGAAAAGTTCAGTAACCTGATGTTGTGATTTGGGACAGGGTGGAGCTGAAGGTGGTAAAGAGGGAGGAAAGAAGAAGGCTAAAGCTGCTGCAGGAGACGCCGGGGGCAAGGCTGAGGTGAGTTGCTAACTGAAGTGTCAGAAGGGATGAGGACACTGTCATTAAAAGGTTATGTTACTTGCAGGATCTACATAACCTTCCGTCAATCTCTATGTTTAGTGGGTTTAACCCGCTGCACAGGTTCGGGTTGTTTGTCATGATGGCCACACACTAGCACACAGTCAAGCAGTGTAAAAGACTGTAAAGAAGACACAAAATATTGGCCATATGTTTTTCTATCAGATTGGCAGATCAATTTACTCACATACACCTATCTCTTGTTGCGTTCCAGCTGTCCCCACCGCCTCAGTACATTGAGGAGCGTCTTACTCTGTACACAAAGCTGAAAGCTGAGAATGATGCCCTGATGGCTGAGAGGGCTGAGAAGGGGAGCCGAGCCATTAAGGTGACCCTGCCTGATGGAAAGGTGGTGGAGGCTGAGTCCTGGAAGACCACCCCATACCAAGTGGCCAGCGGAATCAGGTCAGTGTGGAGTAATTTTGAGGTCAGACCAGCTGTAATTTTCTTTCCCTATTGCTGTTGGTTGGTTAAGTGTGGCACCTTGCTTTCATGTACCAAACATCAAAAAACCTCAAGGGAGGTCCAGGAATCTCCAGATATTGTTGACGAGTTGACCCCAGAGTGTATGATGTTACAGCCTTCCCACCTGCTTCCTGTCTGTCAAAACGCTTTCCTCTTGATTTGATATATAAAAATAAGGGACAATCCTCTGTTCCTCTTAGGTGTTTCATATAGGACTGTCCTACCAACACACTTTGTGAAACCAGCCAGACTGTACCCACTTAGGACTGATGACATTTGTATCACATGATCAGTACCAGGGTTTGAATATGACAGACTTTAACTTAAATGTTATGTAGGTTTAGAGCAAAATCTCTCATTTATGTTTTGGAGCGTGTCACAGAACATGTGTGGGTGTAGTGGAGCATTTTGACCTCGCCTGTGTACTGTCACTGTGGTATAAGTCAGCAGTCTGAGCTATGACACATTGTGTGGGTTGATATTAGTTTCATTTTGATTATTTCATTTTTTCCTGTACAGTCAAGGTCTTGCGGACAACACAGTGATTGCTAAAGTGAACAACGGTGTGTGGGATCTGGACAGACCTCTGGAGGATGACTGTAGCCTCCAGTTGCTCAAGTTCGATGATGAGGAGGCTCAAGCTGTAAGTTCAGCTCAACCTTGGCTGTGATACAATTCTTAGATTGGGATTTTTTTTGTATATATCAATTAGTGTTTTGTCACAATAAAAGAAATACCACACAAATATAGAAATGCCATAGTAACACCCCTTTCACACACAAATCCAGGTTATTGAAACATGGGTCATTCCCACATTGGACCCCTTCAGATTAAACCCCACAAGACCCGTGTCTTGGAAGCCTATTCAATTATTGACTATATTATTATTATTATTAATGCTAGCACATTATAGCAAAATGCAAATTACAGCAGAATTTGAATTTCAAACTCAAAGTTTGAGCAAAGATCTTTGTGGTACAAACTCCTGCAGCTATTTTCATTAATAAGCTGCTTAATTGCAGGGAACAAATTGCTTTCCTGACGTAGCATTCACAAGCACTGCTTTTCCCTGTCGCCACAGTGGTGTGATATGCACCGGTGAAAATCTACTGCCTACATATTGGAGTTGCTGGAATCTGCTGATCCTTTCAACTCTACGTTATTGTGCAATTACAGCAGTGCACTGAGTCAAATGACAATATTGCTTCAGATTTTCCGATGTCCAAGGACACACAGTAATCTGTCTTAATTGGTACCGTATCTAGTAGTTGAATTAGGTTACCCACAAACATTTGGAAGATTTAGTGAGTTGTTCCTCAAGGCTTTCTCAGAGTACAATGATTTTACAAAGTTGGCCAGGACAATAACTGATTCTTTATTAGTTTAAAATATCTTGCAGTGTTCATTTAACCATATTCATATGTAGTAAGGGCAGGCCAATGAACCCGCCATGAATGAGAGCTTTACAATCAATAATAAACCTCAAAGCTCTCTAATACACAGTGAGTGTCCAAGCCACAAAGACATTAAGAGGAGAATGTGAATATAAAATGTCGGCCGTGATCAAGTACTGTCATAAAAGTGGCGGAGAATAACATGACTTGTTCCTAATTTGGACTTCATTGTCTTTACGAGGTGCTGAATATCTCGCCCGAAGGGAAGGCATTCATCAATTGATGTTCCTAAGTACTCACACGATTCGGCAGTCTCAATCACTTAGCTTTTCATGGTAACAATAGTTGCAAGATTTCATGGCCTATTTTAGTTTGTAGCTTCTCAAGGGCTTTAACAAAGTCTGCAGCGCAACAGTAAATGATCATGACATCAGCCTGGAGATGAGAAGCAACAGTGTGACCAAAAAATGTTTTTACACTGCTGTGATCTTATTAAACATAACGGGTATATAGTGACTCTACTACTGTTTTGCTAATCTGTCAGTGTTTTCTTGGATATTCCTCAGGTGTACTGGCACTCCAGTGCTCACATCATGGGTGAAGCCATGGAGCGGGTTTATGGGGGCTGCCTCTGCTATGGTCCCCCCATCGAGAACGGCTTCTACTACGACATGTTCCTTGAGAGCAGCGAGTGAGTTGGGTTTCCGATGTCTCTGTGTAATTAGTGGTCTTTATCAGTTCTCAACGTTTGTATTGGTGTGTACTTGAACACTTAGAGCTGTCAGCATGGTTTGCTTCTTAAGACTAGCGGCAAACACAAAACAGGTGAACCGCAATGAGGCTAAGGGCGTCAAGCTGGGTTTTTCTTGGGTGTGATCCATCTTCTGTATGTAGTAGGTCTGTCAACAGGATCGGACACCTAAAACTACAGGAGATTATTTAACTGTGACACCTTGCAAAGTCTGAACACTTCTTCCTCCTAAACAACTTTTTAATTTGACCTTTCCCTGACACGGATGCATTTTTCCCTGCTCCAGCCTGCAAGAGAGTGTGAGGAGTGCTGTCTAATTAATTCCTCGTCCTCCTTATTGAAGTTATTTTATGCTAATGGATTCTTGGAGACTGTTGTTGCAAGGTCATTTTAACATTACAGCCCTAAAGCCTAGGCCTGTCAGTATTTGCCCAAGCTTTGTAGAGGTTATCAGTTTCTGGCAGTCACAGAATTATGTTGTTGAACAAAAGGTCTGGTCACATGGCAAAATGCCTGGGCTCATCCTTGATGCCCTCTGAAAACTGGCAGACTAAATGTAGTGCTGGATGCTCTTTGCATACAAATATAAACTACAAAGTAAGCAACAAAATAATTGTGTTTATTTCCTATTGTTTTGGACAGGGGCGTCTCAAGCAATGACTTTCCGTGTCTGGAGAACTTGTGCAAGAAAATCATCAAGGAGAAGCAACCATTTGAGAGGCTGGAGATAAAGAAGGAAACTCTTCTGGAAATGTTCAAGGTAGCAGCACACATAAACGCACATACGCCAACGTGAACTATGAGGAGCAATGTATTACTTACTCAACGCCATGTCTCACCAGCCACTCCAAAAATATCTCTTCTCCTTAACAGTACAACCCGTTCAAGTGCCGTATTCTGAACGAGAAGGTCACCACTCCCACTACTACGGTTTACAGGTGAGTCCATGGTCTGTGGATGTAAAAGTCTGTATGTTAGACTACGTTTAGGTTGGTGTTTCCATTGTTTTGTTTATTTCAGCATGTCATCTGATACTTCTGTCATGCTGGTGATCCTATTGAACATTTTTCATTATATTCTAGGTGTGGCCCCTTGATCGACCTGTGCCGAGGGCCCCATGTGAGACATACTGGGAAGATCAAGGCCCTGAAGATCCACAAGGTAAACTTTGCGTTTCATTGGTACATCACTGTTTATGTACAGAAAAGATGTCATACGTGAATGTTCGACCCCATTTCTAGAGCAAAGACCCAAAGCTAGACCCAAATAAAGTTATCAAAGCTCACTGTCCCCTCAACATACTGTATCTGTGCTGTGCCAGAATTCGTCCACATACTGGGAGGGGAAGGCCGACATGGAAACCCTCCAGAGAATCTATGGAATCTCCTTCCCTGACCCCAAGATGCTCAAAGAGTGGGAAAAGTTCCAGGAGGAAGCCAAGAACCGAGACCACCGCAAACTGGGCCGGGTATGGACTGAAATACGAGGACACCAATGAGTAGAAAACCATTTGTTGTTTTAAAGTAGTCTACAATAGGCGTTGTTCTTTCAAACGGAGGCAGTTTGTTTACTGCAGTGTGTTTGTGGGATGCTACTGATGGCATGTCTGTGAAAATCTAACCTAAAACAGATTACTCCTAGATTATTGGACAGTATCTAGAATTGAGCACATGGACATGTGTCTCCTAAAGCTAGAAGTAAGAGCCAAGACTGTGGTCTGATGTTTTCAAAGGACAGTAGATTGAAAACAAATTTTGTGGACAGTGTGGAAAAACCCATTGTGCTTTTCCTGCAATGTGGTTGCATTTTCTGACTAACCATTAGTCGTACTATGAAAAAAATAAAAAAAATAAGCTCAAATATTCCTCAAAGTCAGCCTTTCAGCCACTTCAGAAAGAAACCCATGCTGACATGACTGATAGGTGATTTTGCTTCTTTAAATTTTAGGGAGTTCAAATATTAATATTAAAATCTGAAGAAAAAAAAAAATCCAGAAAGTGGCACATTAAAATTAAAAATAAAATTGTACCTTTTCAACTGTTAGTGATGGCAAAATGAACCTGGTACAGAAAGCAACACGACACTAGATGTGCTTCTGCATGTAAGGTACAGTCTGGTTTGAGCTGTGTATCTTTAAGCCCCCCCCCAAAGCTGTGATTAAAACAATGAGCAAGAGACTGAGGATGAAGTCAGACATATGCTAGTTATATTGAGTGAGTCATCTAGGCATTCATGTTTTATCATCTCAAAGTGAAATCCGTTTTGTCTGAATTTTGCACTCCTATTTTCCTTCAAACTGTAACAAATCCCGTCTTCTTTCTTATCTAGGAGCAGGACCTGTTCTTCTTCCATGAACTGAGCCCAGGGAGCTGCTTCTTCCTGCCTAAGGGCGCCTTTATCTACAACACCCTGGTGCAGTTCATCAGAGTAAGTCAGAGCTGTGAAAGCTATAGTGGATGAATGCTGTGTAATCTTACTCTAAACTTTGAGACAGAAAAAGAGAGACACAGTGCGAGGCAGACGGTTTTAATTTGCAAGGAGACCCGGGGAGAGCGGAGGAACAGGCTTGTACGAGAACCACTAGTCAAACCAAGCATGCAAACCATGCATACACACATTTATTCTTAATATCCACACCCTGTCAGTTCCCACAATGAGCCATACATGGCTGTTCATAAGCCAAATTGTTGCCTGTTAAACATTTAATTTCTCAGTTTTGACAAGAAAATAGAAAAAGCACACAGCACTAGACTTCAGTAACCACAGCTTTTCCCACTGTGAAGTTGATCACTGTAGAAGAGGTTGACTATGAATCCAGAAAGAGGAGCGTAGTATTTAGATGAATTTATTTGGAATTAGAAACCTGTAAAACAGAAGTGATGGGAACAGTAATAAAAGGTTCTGTAGTGCCTACATCATTATCAAGGATCAGAAAATCAATATGACCTCATCCAGCAGTGCAGTCACTGCGTGATGCACATCACTTACTGTGAACATCATGCACCATATTGAAAGTAATTTCAGTATTGTCACAAATGTTAGGTCATGGTTCTTCATGGTAAATGGATGAGACATAATTGTATCATTTAAGACGGTTCTGAAGAGGTTGAATAATGAAATGTCTAAAGCAAATCAAGACGACTGTATCACATGCCATCCCAAACACACGGTATGTGGCTGTCAGGGTTCATAAGCAGCTGATCAGGCATATAAAAATCATTCTTTTGTTCATTTATTCTTAGTACATGTTTTCTGCTCTGAATTTACAAGATGAACATCAAAATGTGTGGGCCAGCCCATGGTGCGTTTGAGCACTATAAATATTATTACAAAAACTGTATTGAAGATGTTTTAATGGTTGAGACATGGTCTGTGTTTTATTAATTGGCCTACCTCTGTTAATAATGAAAGACTCATGAATATCTCCCAGTTTGTGAGAAAACATCGAGCACGTTTACATTACACTCCATTACCCCGATTTACTGGGAGTAATCCGCTTACGCCAATATTTTGATTACAGCTTTTGCATGGTTAGAAGAAACACTATTTGTCTAATAGCCTGGTTTGCAGGAATTCATTTAATCAGCATCTACCACTCGCCTTTCTACTGCACTGCGCCGTATTGTTTGCTTTGTAAATACGACGTCCAGCGTACTGGTCTGGTGACCGACGTGTGCAGTGTGTTAACTGGGTTATGCTTACTCTGATTGTGACCTTTCCATTTTTAAAATAATAAGATAAAAGCGTTTACATGACAATTTCAATAGTCAGAGTATTGTCTTAATCATTGAGATCAATTTATTTGTGTGCATGTAAGCAATTGTTGTGAATTCTCCACCATTGGCAGGGTGAGTACAAGACAAGGGGTTTCCAGGAGGTAGTCACGCCCAACATCTACAACAGCAAGTTGTGGCAGACCTCCGGCCACTGGCAGCACTACAGCGAGAACATGTTCAGCTTCGAGTGTGAGAAGGAGACCTTCGCCCTCAAACCAATGAACTGCCCTGGACACTGGTAAAGCTTTGTTTCTCAGACATTGCCTGCAGAGCTGGTCAAAGTTGCTCTCAAAAGTTGGCACTAGTACAGACTCAAGTATAAAGAAAGTAGATCCACTTCAGGTCTTGCACTGTTAAATATTTTCAGATTGATGTTCCTGAGTTGTAACAGTTATAGCTGCAACACTTGAATTATCAGTGGTCTGGACTGTGCGTTTTCTCACTCTGTCCCTTGGCCACCAGTCTGATGTTTGATCACCGGCCGCGCTCCTGGAGAGAGTTGCCCCTTCGCATGGCCGACTTTGGGGTCCTGCACAGGAATGAGTTGTCGGGGGCCCTGACTGGCCTCACCCGTGTTCGCCGCTTCCAGCAGGATGACGCTCATATCTTCTGCTCCATGGAGCAGGTGAGGTCCATTGTGTAGCATTCTCATTGGTGAGCCAAGCTCAGACAACACATTTGGAGTAGTGTGAGTCAGATGATAAAGCTCTTCAATTGTCTGGTGCAGCCAATAAATTGTGCAAGTCGAAAACAGTTAGACAGCTTATTTTAATGTCTCTGCCAAATTTTCCTGGCAATAACTTTGATAAATGTCTTCTACTTCAGTCTACTTCACATCAATAATAATAATGATGATGCATTTTATTGATAGTACGTTACATTAAAAGAATATGTCAAATTGCTACACAAAGAAGAAATTTAAAAGCAAGGAAAAGCACAACATGAACGGAAAAGCAAAACAAGGGTAAACACAGTGATGAGCTGTCACAAAAATGCATTTCTGAAGAGAGGTTTTTAAAGTTGTTCTATAGGAGCCCAGTTTCAAAGCCTCATCAGTACATTAGTATCTTGTCGGCACTGTTTATTGAATGAATGCAGGTAATGTTGGCCATGAATGTTCTGTCACTTGCTCCGATATGGTGAGAGATCTCCATTAACTGCTGTAGCCCGTCCACTGCTGTAGCGACTTGCATGTTCAGCTCACTCACCAAACCAGAACACTGCTTATAGTGACACACACAAATGTGATTTTTGTTAGGACTGGAACCACAGAAAGTCTAACTTTCTTAAGTAGTGTTTGTGTGTAGTGGCACATCAACTTGCAGGCCATAGCCCACTGTTTTTGTTTTCTTTATGTCAGGAATGTCAGTGTTGCAACTAGCCTCTGTGTGGCATAACATTCTCCATAGACGCAACAATGAAAGTGTTGATGCAACAGTTTATCAACATAGTTTAGAGTTTAGGCATTTATGAAAAGTGCATGTACAGAGTGTAGAATACATTCAGTGGTCAAAAACAGCTTAATGCACTAGAAGCAGAAAAAAAACAGTCTGGCATGATATACAATACATTTTCTGTTACAGGACCAAAGTTCACTCAGCTTGTCCTCAAGGCATATCAAATATTGCATCGTCTTCTAATGAGTAGATAATGAACATGATGATAAAGTCTGCCTTGATTTAAATTTTAAAAAAAGCATTAGTTGAGAAATTAAACTATTTCTGTGTGGTTGTATGTTGTTTCTATGTTAAACCTCTAAAAATGGACAATACAAATGCTGTTGTGTTGTCTTTGACCCCAGATTGGGGAGGAGATCAAGGGCTGCCTGGATTTCCTGCGGACTGTGTACAACGTGTTTGGCTTCACTTTCAAACTCAACCTCTCCACACGACCAGAGAAGTTCCTGGGAGACCCTGAGATCTGGGACCAGGCAGAGAAGGCAAGAAGATAGTCATTTAGAAGGGAAAACCTCTGATTGCTCTCATATATTTCTCTCTCTCCCAAAGGCAAAAACTGGAGAATTAAGCAGTTAGTCTGTGATGTTATCAAGATGGAAATGTGTGATTTCTTTTTTTTTGTACACACACAGAATGGTTTTATGTACAAAAGAGCTTTAGTCTGTAGTGCTGCCAGTCAGTAGTCAGTCCTGAACTAAAAAATGTACTCTATCCCCCTCAGTGCTGTCACAGTCTGCCTTTGCTGTCAATCCCAATTCACTCTCTATAGAATGGCTCCAGATTTTACATCTTGCTGATAAGAGATGACAGGTTCGGGTCTTAGTTCTCTGGTTTCTGGCTTTGAGAGAGAGTACTTCAAAACTAGTTGCCCTGAAAGTTGTGATTAAATGACAGAAAGATACAAGCTTCTACTGGCAAGTTATGAATGGATGAAGAAGTGAATACTACACTTTCTCTAATGTAAGAACAAACACATAATAAAGAGTGAAGTTAGGCATTTAAGGTTTCTAATGGATAGGTACAAGGTCAAAGGTTTGTTATTAACAAGCTATGTGCCTGGTGTGTCTTTGTACTTTCTCCATCTCCCCCCAGCACTTCAGTTTCCACATTAACAAAGCAATAATTGTTTGTTATTTTGACAGCAACTGGAGAACAGCTTGAACGAGTTTGGGGAGAAATGGATTCTCAACCCAGGAGACGGAGCTTTCTATGGACCAAAGGTGAGCAGTGCGCTGATGTGATGATTCACTCAGACCACACTCAGCAGGGGGTCTGGTCTCATTTGTGTCCTCTCTCTCTCTGCAGATTGACATTCAGATCAAAGATGCTATTGGCCGATACCATCAGTGTGCCACAATTCAGCTGGATTTCCAGCTACCAATCCGCTTCAATCTCACCTTTGTCAGGTAACTCTTGGGCTTCTTTTTTATTCAGTCGGGCAAAATAAAAAATATTAGAATAGTAGAATATTATTTGAGTCAAGACTCAGGTACAACATAGCAGAGTCTCCAGTAAATTTTCCAGTTCATACTCACAAAAAGTGTAATTCCTGGTGGAGAATTGATAGAGGTTAAGAATTAAATAAAATAAAAGAAGGAATAAAAGTAGCTCTAACCCTTTTGTTGATGCTCTAGTGGCTGTGGATTTGTTCCATGCTGCTGCAAGGCAGTTGTCTTACTGTCTTTGCTGAATATCAACTCATCACAACTGTTTTAGCCCGACAAACTAATTCCTAAGAACAATGATAATAGACACATTGTGTCTATTGACGTGTTCGGAGGACTGCTGTTGTTTCTCATTGGTTTTCTCTTTCTCATTTGAGTCACGGTTGTTGTAAATAATGTTGTCCTCCTCCCACGAACGTGTAGCAATGATGGTGATGACAAGAAGAGACCGGTGATCATCCACAGAGCCATCCTGGGATCAGTAGAGAGGATGATCGCTATCCTGACCGAAAACTACGGAGGCAAATGGTTTGTTGCAATCAGTGCATTTAAAGAGCAGATCTGGTGGAGTAATTGGTTGGTTAGTGTGCATGCTGGAATGCCTTGGGACATTGAAGATGTTTGTTTGATTTAAAACACCGACTATAATCTCCAAATTCAAGCAACAGAAGTAAACCTGAGCTACGTGAAGGTGTAAATATTTGTGTGCCTAGCTCGCTCCAATGCCAACCAAGTGAATGTAAATGCGGTCTGTTTCTGTTCTCCAGGCCTCTGTGGCTTTCCCCTCGTCAAGTGATGGTTGTACCTGTGGGACCCACCTGCGAGGAGTATGCCCAGAAGGTATACACCCACCACCATCACAGCAAAGGCTTTTGTCTATATATATCTGGAAACACACTTACATAAATAATGCTACTGCTGTTAAAATCAGGGGTCCTACGCACGTCTAGAAATATATGGAAAATACATTTTATAATTTTCAGGTCTTGCTCAAAATGGCTGAAAAAATATGGTGATATTAATGTAACTACACATTTTATATAGATGTAAACCTGCCACTTTGTGAAAAATAATATAGAGTGATATGGCCTTGGCAGTCTTATTGCCAAGACATTATCAGCATACATCATAGAGGGTTCCTTTAGTTATGGAAAACCTTTCCAGGCCTGGAATAGTTATGGAAAATGGAAATTTGTTGATAACCTTTTTTTTCTAATCAGTGAAATGTTTAATGTCAAGCTTGGCTGCTCGTTGATCCACTTCCCTTTGAGGAATGCAAACCCAAATCAGACATTTCCTGATAGTAATGTAATAAAGACTCAAAAGTCATGGATTTTGCAAAAAGGCAAAAGGTGCAAAAAGGTGGAGGAACCCTGATCATAACGAACAAAATGTGTAGGATCTGTGTAGAATGAACAGTTATTTTTCATGGTGGGTAGTATATCATTTTAAGATGTCATGGAGTTAAATGTTTTGTCTGACTGGCAGGTCCAGCAGGAATTCCACAACAGCGGGTTCATGACTGATGTGGATCTGGACCCTGGCTGCACACTCAACAAAAAGATCAGGAATGCACAGTTGGCCCAGTACAACTTCATCCTGGGTCAGTGGTGAACACACTCTTGTCTTCTCTCTTTCTCTCTGCTGTTTTCTCTTTGTGTATCTGTCTCTTTCCTCTCGTCGTTTCTCCTCCCTCCGAGTCTCTTTGAAATTGATTTTTTTGTTTGTTTGTGTCTCTCCTTTTTTTTTTTTGCTGCGAAAAGTGGTGGGAGAGAAGGAGAAGACGAGCGACACGGTGAATGTGCGCACCCGGGACAACAAAGTCCACGGCGAGCGCAGTGTGAAGGAGTGTATCGAGCGTCTGCAACAGCTCAAGTCTTGTAGGAGTCGGAACGCCGAAGAGGATTTCTGAGCCGTCCCAAACTCGCTGCCATCATTTTGTGCTTTTCCCAACAGCAGTTAGTATCTGGTAATTTCAAAGGGCCACTTGGTTGAAAAAGGTTTTTGGTGAGGGATTAAAATTACGTTTACGTTTGTTGCCTTATCTCTACTTTTTTCCCCAGAAGTCTGACTTTCCAGAGTGAAAAAAATATTTTTCTGGTGTCTTCGGTTGCCCCTGTACTTTATCGGTGTAGGATTTGGATGCCATACCCTCCATGGAAATGACTGTAATACCTCTCGTCAATTTCTGCTTATTGGTGAAATACAACTAGTACCACACTTTGAGTGATTTTAGTCTTACAGCTGCTTTACAGAACACCTCCTGTATAATGAAATGAATTGTAACTGTTACGTTTCCATAAATAAGGACCGGGATCATAACGGAAGGGAATGATTTGTAATATTGACTTGACACTGTTTATTTTTACCATTCGTCTCTCTTCAGGGAATTGTACATGAGTTACAATTTTGATTAAAAAATAATAAACAATCTATTCTTGGTGTGTGTGTGTGTGCGTGCGTGCTTTTTATTAAATTGTATTCATCACAGTGGAGACAATGGGTTGTTGCAGCAGCAAAAATAATAGAATACAGCTCTGTCGAAAAACTGGAATATAAAAGCATAAAGGATATAAGGTAGACTGGGTGGGAAGTATGTGAAAGTATGGATTGCTTGCATATACTGGATTTACTGAAGATAATTACAGATGGTACTAAAAGTCTCAGTTTATATGATGTATTTTTTCATGTGATGGTCAATTTAGACTGGGCTGCATATTCAGAGTGAAATGAAATTAAGAATATGATGGCAATATTTAAAAAAAAAAAAAAAAAAAATCTGCCAGTGGTGTGGAGTCATCCCTTGGTTGCAGATCCAGACTGTCCTGAAGCAGCCACTCACTGGACTGTACTGAGTATACAGAATACATAGAAGAACAGGAAGGTGGTAGGACACCAGAGGAGAGAGCGACTGGAGGTGGATAAATTGGATAGTTAGAGACTGTATACAGCCAATTTCTCTCAAGGGGTGGCTGGGGATGGATAGGATTTGGAGAGTTGTGTGTAAGAGAGGCGAACTGCTCTGGGGAAAGTGGATCGATAAGCGGCTGGCCACCTTCCCCCAGGATGGAGCTCAGATGTGGACGGTACTTTCACATTTTTACTTGATATTCTTGTGAAGCAACACACTTCCTATACTTCCTCTCTTACTACATGCTTATTGAACTCAAGGCCCATTTACTTCTGTGCTATATACTATAGCTTGAATTCACTTTTATTTTACACTATATTTTGTATAATGTATAGCTTTTCATATTAATACATAGTATAACAATACTTTGTATGGTACTTTTGTTATTTTTTTTAAAAGTATGTGTCAATTGCTTTTTTTTATTTCTTTCCATTTTAATTCCACATCTCAAGCTGTATGAAGCACATTCAGCATGACATGAAACATGCTGAGTATACTCTTCATTATACTGTAATTGGACTAGCTACTTGTGGAGTTATAGCGCTTTCAGCAGTTTCAGTTTTTCAACTTGATTTTCTTATCATATCATACTGAAAATGTACTTTATTTAGTTTAATATGCAACACAGTTAAGGTTTTTGATGTAATGTGAGGCTGTGTTACGGATATTCTCATCTGTCACCGGGCTCCCACCATCAGCCTTGGATTATTGTACAAACCACTAGTAGGTGCTATGCCCACACAACTGAGCAAACAGCTGGAATAGGGAGGTAGTGAGATCAAGCAAGAGAAGTGGTCCCACACTGATCAATGCCATGGGGCTTTTATAGTGGAAAAAACAGAAACTTGGTTGAAGAAACAAAAAACTAGCTTGTTTTGGAGCTTTAACCTTTGCACTTGTCTGGTGTCTCTTAGTGCATGTGTGCACCCGTAATGTGATTAAATGAATCTTCTTCTTCAGTCAATCAAGAAGCTCATAGTTAGAGGTTGGAGCTCACTCAAGTACCAGTCCAGCCTAAAAGCCAATGACTCCACTATCAATGAGGTATTTAATATAAAAACACAGATTTAAGATCGGGAAAACTCCTGTTTTACCCCTGGCTATAGGACACGATAGCTATCTTCCAAGGGACCAGGAATGACCTATTTCAATCACACTTGCTTCTTCCATTAATTCAATTACAGAAAGTAGTTTAATTATTTATGAGACTATATTTGGTGTGTAATGTCCTAGTTCAACACCAGGCAGTTGTAATCTAGACTGCTACACACTTGCAGAAGTGTCTGCCTGGATACAACTCTGAATACAGGCCAATGAAAACATTGATTTTGGCCATACTACAAGTTTCAGGTAATTAAAATAGTGTGAAGTGAGAAATCATCAGTTATTTTGGCCACTGTGGAGTTTTCAGCACCAACTAAATGTGTCCACAGGTTTCATTTCTTGTGTAGGCTTATATTTTATGCTTACTGAGACACAGTGTGTGTGAGCGTATTAAAATCAAGTGCTCTGGCTTATGTTGTGGGCTATTCATGTCTTAAATTTGTCGTGGTCTTATTATACCAGTAAATGTTGTTATTGCAACTGCAAAACTTGAGAAAAGCTATTTTCACATACTTTAACGTACTTAAAAAATTAAAAAGTGGCCTTCGTCTCCAAAGCAAACACTGACCTGCCTTAATATTCCTTAGCCAATCAATCATTTCCATAACAGTCATGAATTTTCAAGATTTACAGCTGGTCTAAGAAGACGTGTAAATATTTAAAGTCAACCAGAGCACAGAAGTCAAACAAGAGGATCTCATTTATTTGGGTGTAGATGTAAAAAGGTCCTCATCCAATTGGACCACAAGGGGGAACAGCTGAACCAGGATACCCTCTATTGGGGGCTCACGTCGGTGGAGTGTGGGAGAGAAAAAACATTTTGATAAGGGGTTATTGAAGAAGTCAATGGAGTACGAGAGTGTCAACAGAGGAGTGAGACAGGCAGAAGTCTCTGGGGATTCAGCTCTGCCGTTAACTCTCGGCCTCTCAGTGAATCCTCAATCCCTCTTTTTCCCCTTCGGATCCTCTCCGTATGCTTCACTGGCAACCTGGCCATGAGGGGTCACAACGCTTCACTGAACTGAGCAAACTTTTCTTTCTCAATCCACACACCAGCATATCGGGGTGACAATTCACACCTTATTCACCCCAGAGCTGTACCACAACTCCCCTCTTGAAGGACGCCGATTTTTATGACATCTTTTATCGTGGTTGTGTATTCGTTTATAAAATCAGTAAAAATGTTTAATCTTATATCCTTGTTTTTATGTTTTGTGTGCTTTGAGACAAACCTGTAAAGCACTCACTATCAATGATGTTTTGAGTAGTTTCCTATCATTTGGCCTCCAAATAGAAAGTACATAGAATACATTGAAACATCGAAAACATAGAAAGTATGATGAAGAAAGTGATCAGAGATAATATTCCCCACCGATCTCCACGGTGAAATTCTACTCATGGGGGTCTTAACAATTTAAAACACATCATGAATGCTAAGATTTCTCATCTACCTAGCTCAATCATCAAATTGCTGGTGATCTGATAGAATCTTGTGTAGTAGATGATGGCAACATTCAGTCCATCTGCCATTTTTCATCTACAGTAACAAGCTGTCGTCGTTATTTTTTTGATGCATTTTCCTTTGCTTGTCACCTTGACAACTTACAGCAGTTCGCCCCATTTTATTCAGAATTTGACTGTGTGATGTAGTGGAATATGTAAAGGTTTTTCCGCCACTCTTTCCGACAGTCACAGCCAAAAGCCTCCCCTATGACACACTCGTGCTCCTACCTACTCTCCGCCCTGAGTAATGTTGCCTCTGGACCTAAGAAATGCATATTTGAATGCTTACCAACCATTTTCTCCTCCAGAATACTTCTCTGTTTCTGAGCAACCCCCCTCCCCTCTACAGACACACACACACACACTCACACGCACACACACACACACACACACACGCAACCCCTTCCAGCACCATTACCCCTCTGCATAAATGCAACCGAACCCCAAATTATGGTCAGCCGCTCGTGAAGTTAGTTTTGCTTGGGAAAACCAAGCTGCCATCTTTAATATCATAATGTTCCCAAATTATATGGTTCTAATTGAGAACTGTTTGATCACATTCTCTGGCATCTGGAAAGCTAGCGTGTGACCTTAACAGAGGTTTTTTTCTTTTTTTTTTAAATCTAAAAGTATGACCTTTACTTCTGACCCGGCATGAATTAAGTAAACCGCTTTACACTGAAGCGAGGGCTTTGCCACCAGTCACACCCTGCGTGTAGCCTACACCAACATTTGGATGTGAATATCTGTGATGTAGGTCTGGCAGATGTGCAAATGCAAGACAGCTGCATGTCAAAGTAAACTAAGCAGCGCTACAGTTGACATTCAGGGCATGTACCAGTAACCGAGAGGCAAAACACAAACAGCTTTGACTGTTCGAAAGTATTGTCTGCGTTATGACTGTAATCGTTGTTGTTGTGCTGTTGTTAATGGTGATAATCAAAAGTAAAACACACAGACTATGCAGACAGTGATGTGGTCTGAGCATACCGAAAGTGAGTCCAGTGTAGTTTTCAGACAGTTATTGTTACAAATGATAATTACTACTGAATGAACTGGTACAACCGTACGATGTCAGACATGCCATGTGGATGTTGGAGATATATGATCATCTAAACCACCACTACTTAAGACTTTTCCATAAATCCACTGAGACAGGCTTTTTTTTTTTAACCGTCAGGTATTTAATAACATTTAAGGTTCTTAGTTGTGGTTGTAATAGATGGACTTCTATTAGTCCTTAACAGAAATCCTTCTGTACAAATCAACGTTTCCATCGTAAACGCTGTGCCCTGGGCATTGCAAGCACTAGGCGCCCAGGAGTACTTTTTTTTTTTTGCTAATATGATCCTTATGGTAAAGAATTATAAAAATCACCCATATGTGGAGACCACTTTCCTTTCATGCCAATGTGTGTCTCAATTGGCCTGCTGCACCAGTCCAGCATGAATCTAGCGGCCTCATTATAACCAGACAAAAGCCTGTTACCCTGTTCTGCCCACAGGGAAGAAACACCTTTCTCTTCATTAACCAAGGAATCAGAGTTGTTGCCCATAACGCCCACAATTTCCATTACAGAGGTTTTACATTGTACTGAACACCCCAATAAAGAGCAACTCCTTCACTGGTCAGGCGACATTTTCCCATTACCATATTCTGCTCTCGAGGACGATATCCTAGCATTCACCTCGAAATGAAGTATTTCGATATTTTAGGTACTTACTTCCATGAATACAACTTGTTTTCTATTTTGCCTGGAGAGTGTCCTTCTGGTAACACCTTAATAATGCTGTGTAGACTAACTGAGCCCAGCGCCGTTCAACTAGAAGGTTGTTTTAACCATGAATTCCTCCATTTTCACCTTGCTTTCACTGACGCACAGCCTCTGCCTTATGTGCAGCCAGCGAGATGTTTAGGCTGGAAATTCTCCATAGAGGAGGGCACTGGTATGCATGCTTGTTATTTATCTAAATTGTATTTTTCTCTTTAACCATTTCTTTCCTTCCCCCGTTTCACTCTCAGGGGCAGTTTACTTTAGCCCCAAAATAGGAGGTGCAGAGAGGAAAGGCTTTGCCAGGATACCCACAATTCACCAGTGGCTGACGAAACTGATGAAGTCGAAGCTGACAGCTGCATAAATCACTGGCTCATGGTGCTAATAGGTGGCGGTATAAAAATCAAGCACAGACCACCCATGCTGAGGGGCAGGAATAGGAGCATCGAGTCATATCTAACGTGCAGCACTGTACAGCCATCCGAAACACTTAAACCCCCCCTTCCTCTGGCTCCCCGGGCTGTTCCAGTCCAAGGGGCTCTCTTAGCAACACAGGAAAGGCCCGTCTGGCATCCGCGGTGCAGTGATTCATATTTGGCACTTTCATAAAGGTTCCAAGCTGCCTGAGTTTTGGGCCCATTGTCACTCTCAATCCCGCTTTTGGAAAAACCTATAAACATTTCAAGGCCGATAACCAAACAGGAGTCAGTGCTTTTTCCTCTTTCATATGAAGACCTCCATACGTTGTTGGATATGTTTCTTTGTGTTGTTTAATTCACGGTCAGATGAAAGGGCTGCGTACTCGTTATTACACTGATTTGTGTTTAGTTTATATATGTAGAAAAATGTATAAAGCTCATTCAACAGGACGTCTAAGAGAGGTGTGAAGGTGGCCACCCTTGCAACAGCATGGCTTGTAGGGCCTCTTTCTTTGTAAAGGGGGAGATAAAACAAAAGCACGGAGCATGAGTGGGCGGACCGCCATCGCACAAAGCAGAGCATATTGCTCAATAACAAGGTCTGGATCCCTGGGTCTAGCACAACAAAACTACTACCTTAGATGATGGGCCCCCATGCCATCGGGTTTGACCATGCATGTGGAGAGTGAATGTAGACCCCCCCCC
>CABFOQ010055117.1:0-10220 GCA_900660455.1 Gephyroberyx darwinii | reverse complement strand
CGAATAAGCATTGGTTTTACATGGTTTGCTCTCCACTAACATTGCATAGATTAGGAACATTATAGAGACACACACACACACACACACACACACACACACAAGCCTAAATGCACTCACATAAGCAACACATACACACACACACACACACACACACACACATACACTGGTCTCTCTCTGGCTCTTCAGTGTGAATCATTTCCATGTTGTTCTGAGGACTGAGATCTGGATTTAGCCATGAGTGGAGGAGGGTGACAACTGCATCATCACCCTTGCTATTTATCTACCTACACACACACTCAGATGTGTTTAGACAGAGTAGGATTACAGGTGCATCATCTGTGTTGCTATTTGTGAACAACCACCCCTACTACCACTTCTGCTTTATGGAAAATACATTTTACAAATACATGACTTATCCCTTAAACCGAAGAACTTCTTATGTTGAGTGTTTCAAGAAACATTCAAGAAAGAATTGTCTGCGGTACTAATGCAAGATGGATGCAGGATAAATTGAGCGAATCATAACCTATAAGAAATGTAACTCATCTTCGATGGATAGTTGATGATGTTTTTTTAGGAAATAATACAAAGTAATGTAACTTTCCTCCCAGTTGGTGTTTGAACAAATCAAACTTCTCTCTGAGTTGTGGAGAAAGCTGTGGTGAAAAACAGTACAGTCACAGAAACTGTCACTCAATGTAAAAACCCAGACGCTACCAAATGCAGGACAATACAGTACATCACTATAACACAAGCGATCTCCATTCTATTTTGTTCTGTCTCAGGAAACACTCGGTTCTCTCCTATTCCTATAAGTGACAAAGTTAAATGCAGTCAACCTGAATCCCATTTGCTGGATTATTGTTTTTTACCTTTTCATTACTCCTGGATTGTTTTTCAGCGCAAGATGTGGGCATCAGGAGCCAGAGCTAGTATCTAATTAAGATAGTAACAGTTAAATTATTGTGAGCATTTAACATAGTTATGAATTTTCACCTAACCTTAGTGGAATTTTTGTTTGTTTTTTTAACTCCCACAATCCTTATTTGTATTCCACAAGGCAAGATGATCATCTGATTCACTTTCTCCCCCTACTGCACACTCTCCTACATTTATGTGCACACCTTGCCTTCTCCCAGATTTCAGTTGGCAGTGCCGACACTGATGAGAGTAGTCAACTCTAAGCGTGATCAACCAATCACCTATCAGATGAAATCAAATCAATTCTAATCAAATCAAACTTTATTTATATAGCACCTTTTGTGTAGGCTCTGCAATATAAAGTGCTTTACATATTAAAAGAACATCAGACATTACATCAGAAATACCCCACAATAGTGAGGTATAAAAAGACAAAAGGACATAAAAGAGAAAATAGAAATAAAATAAAATAAAATATATATAAAAGCATCCTTTTGTAAAGGCCAGGCTAAAAAGGTATGTTTTAAGATGCCATTTAAAATGTCCATAGACCATTGATGCCCTCAGATCCTCAGGCAGGCTATTCCAGAAGCGTAGACCAATAAACTAAAAGCTGCCTCCTCATAGGTTGAAGTGTTCACCCTTGGTACAATTTAGAGGCCCATGCCAGAGGATCTGAGGGAAATGCAGGGCACATACCTTAAGAGCATGCCAGTCATATATTGAGGTACGAGCCCATTGAGTGATTTAAAAACCAATAAGAGGATTTTAAAATCAATCCTAAAACTAACAGGCAACCTCTAAAACAGGTGTTATATGTTCTCTCCTTTGGTCTTTGTAAGTACACAAGCTGAAGCATTTTCGACTAGCTGCAGTTTACTTAAGAAATTTCTTGGGAAGACCAGACAGGAGAGAATTGCAGTAGTCAAGTCTACTGATGATGAAAGCATGTATCAGTCTTTCTGTATCTTTATCTGTCTTTGCAGAGAAATTTCTGAACCCTAACAATATTCCTTAAATGGTAAAAAGCTGTTCATCAATGCACTTTTCATTTCAATCCCTTGTCAATGGGGCTAACATCATGAGGAGACACACAGATATATAATTGTGTATCGTCAGCATAGCTGTGGAAGTCAATCCTGTGTCTCCTGATGTTATCAAGGGGTAGCATATATAAATTGAACAATACAGGGCCCAAGATTGATCCCTGGGGGACACCACAGGGGATCTCTTTTCTAGAAGATGAGAATTCACCATTTCACAATACAGAAAAATTGCTCCTAAACCAATTTAGAACTGCACCAGAGAGGCCAACCCAATCGTGCAACCTGTCAATGAGAATATTGTGGTCAATTGTGTTAAATGCTGCACTCTTTTTAAGGAGGGGTTAACTGTGGCAGTTTTTGGTGTGGCAGTTTTTGATGTAGTAGGCAAATTGCCTGTAAGGAGCAATAGCTAAAACATCATCTGCCACACAATTAAAAATAGTTTAAAAAAAGATTGTTGTAACAGGATCAAGAGAGCACATAGAATACTTTAGGTGCATCATCACCTTCTCAGGATCAATTGGGTCACGTAATCTGGGAGAGGGCATGTGAGCAGGCTGTCAGAACCACCTACGCCATTATGTTTAGCCTGGTCTATACTCAATCTAATTTTTGTCATCTTATCCCTGAAGTATACAAACTCATGACATTTAGAGTCACAGAGACGTCAGAGTGGCAATTAGGTGTTGGATTTAAAAGGCTATCAATTGTTGTGAAAAGCACTCTGGGATTGTTATGATATTCACAAACCTGCTTCGAAAAATGAGCTCTAACTGCATTATTATAGTTATTTTCGCTCTCTAAAATATTATAGTGGATATCAAGTTTAGTCTTTCTCCATTTACGTTCAGTTTAATAGGGACTAGAGTAGCAATGGTTTCCCTTAGTTTAGTATTGAGATTGTCTACTAGGTCATCACAGAAGGATGGAAGAACAGGTGATGGCAGTTCATAAAATTGAGAGGTTCTACTTCAGAGGTAAGGTAACATTTCTTAACCACATGCTCAAGGTTATGATGAGTAATGGACACCATAGCTATGAAGAAGACACTATGGTCAGAGAAAGCCAGGTCAATGATTGAGGTTATGTCAATCAGGCCATGAGACATGATAGGTTCATTAATGTGTTGAATAAAATCCACAGAGTTCAAAAGTGACAGAAACTCTGCAGCTTTGGAGTTAGTAACATTGTCAGTGTGAAGATTGAAATCCCCTAAAATGATGATCTTGTCATAGCTTGTGCTGATAGTTGACAGTAACTCTGAGAAGTCATCATAAAAGTGTTCAGGAGGTCTATACACAGTAACAAGCACAGGGGTTTCACCATTAAACAAAATTGCAAGAAGTTTGAAAGAGAAGTCACCCAGAAAGATGTTACTACATTCAAGAGCAGCCTTAAAAATAGCAGCTATGCCTCCCCCTTTTTCTCCATTCTAGAGGTGTGGAAAAAGTTATAACAGGGTGTAGAGGATTCTAATAGAATAGCAGATGCAGTACAGTCAACCAGGCTTTAGTTGCAGTCATACAGTCAAGTTTATGTTCACAGATAAGATCACTTACAATAAATGTTTTGCTGGTGAGAGAATGAACATTTATCAGACCCATATTAAAAGTTAGAGAGCTGGAAATGCCAATACCCATCACTGGAAGTCAGGAGAGGAGGTTGGTATGTAAAATGTGCCAGATTATCTATGGAGGCACCATTAAGTCTAAAAGTCTGCCATGGTATTCTTGTAGTGCAAAATATAGTGCAAATTGCATATACAATAGCCTTTGTGGGTACAACAGATTTATTTGCATTATCACTATTGTTCTTACTGTCACAGTTACATTTGCTGGGAATGAGGCTGTATATGACAGGGGGCAGAGAGGGCGTAGTGTTAGTATTGCCAGCAGCAGCCCGTCAATAGAGAATACAGGAGTCAATGTTGCTGGAGAGCATAGCTGAACCATGATGGCTGGGATGGAGACCGTCTTTTTTTTTAAAAACACAAGACACTCCCAGAACAGGTCAAAATTATCCACAAAAAGAATGTGTCTCCTTTCACATTCCCTTTTTAGAAAATTATGAAGACTAAAGGAATGGCTGAAACAAGCAGGGTCCTGATTGAACACCAGCACATGCCCAGAAATAACCTATCTACCAGTGTTCTGGAAGCCACCCAGAAGGCATTTATAATCGTCCTCCAATTTCACAGACTGATTTAGTCTAATGACATTTGTGCCGAGATGTGAGATGATGGTACTACGTTGCTGTAGTTTGTGAGGACAGAGGGCAGAAGATGTTCAATGTCAGAGACCCGGGCACCAGGAAAGCAGTGGATTTTAGACAGACCGACGGCACGTGAGAGCTTGAGGTCTCGCACAACGCTGCTCCCGATGATGAGTGTGGATGTTGCAGCATCTGGAGGTGTAAAGAGACCGGAGTTAGCAGACCCAGCTAAGCTCGGGGGCCCAGAGGCACCAAGAGTATGAGCAGCCAGCCTAGGTGCCACAACAGGTTCAGAGTTAGTTGGCACCGCAGATCTGTGGGGCATTGTCGTAGCGGACTTAGCAGGACCACCCGACCCAAGAGCAGCACCAGGAGCATTGCTGGAGCAGCAGATGTGTCAGCAGCGAGCACCGAGGCCTCCACAGTCAGCGACGCAAGCAATTGGTGAGGTTCAGACGGGGAGGGAGAGACAGCCCGGTGAGCTAGGTCTTTCTTGTGGCCTTTAATCATCACTTCTGTCCAGGTGGCCTGTGGATACGGGGTGGAGCAGGAGGTTGGCTGGGGACACGCCAAAGGATCCCATAGAATGGTGTCTGAGACAGATAGATCAAGGCTGAGATCTTTCTCGCCTGTGCAGATGCAGATCACTGATTGAAATTATGCATTTTCTGGATGCATTTACAGTTCCTCCTCACTGCTAGTCTCTGCTATTGTTGTCAGTTGTTGAATTTTCCCTCCATAATTTGTTCCAAGGTAATACCAAACAGCACCTCGTAGTGATACTCACTCTCCTGGTGTTGCAGTCTCGCTCGTGTGTAAGCTTTGCAATGGCAGTGGTGAACAAACAATAGCAAAGCAGTTTTGTGTAACAGATGTGTACACTATGTAACAGCGTAGCAATATATTAGAGTGACTCTATTCTTGACAATACTTAGGGTGAATGATGTGGTTACCATCTGGACTTTAAATTCTGTTGCTTAGGAGGGTTTTAGGCATAGCTTTATCATTATATTATAACATGGTACTGATTAAAGGTGCAATAAGTAAGACTTTTACTGTCCCATACATAGATGTTGGAAGTACAGGTGTGGGTGGTGTGGCAGCACCCCTATCAGCTCCCCTTTATTGCCACTGGTCTGTGTTTAATTCACATTTGTTCATGCAATTACCCAAGATGTTTGTTTGGGTATAGCAAGCTGAACAAAACTCTAAAGCTTATTAGGAAACACTCCACAGGTTTATGCGACCAGTGCCAGGTGGAGCAGTTGGTGGAAGATGTTATAATTCACTGTAAAAAAAAAAATATGTGAGAAGTGATGAAAACAGAGTTAAGAGAACCTGGTGAACAAGAGTTAAATTTGAAAAAGATTCTGAATTTGCCGAGCGGTTCATGTAGTAGGATATTCTTAGAGTTTATCAAAAAAAGCAGCTCTGGTGTTTAGAATATACATACTCCGGAACAGAAGGTGGTGGCCCATACTTAGTACTCTTTCTTTCTGTTGCTACAAAGTTGGTCCGATGTCCATAGCAGGGCACTGCGGATACAGGGCTCTGCATGATGAGATGGTGAGGGACAGACTTGTAGTGGGTCTGAGAGACAAAAGTTTATCAGAACAGTTACAAATGGACCCAGAACTGACACTAGAGAAGGCAGTCACCAGAGCCAAACAAAGCAAGCAAGTGAAAAAACAACAGGAGATGCTAAAGGCTAACTTTAAAGGTGACATTTTGAACACGCAGCTTGGCAGCATGCACACGCAGCAGCGCAAGATCCAAGCAAACCAAGCCGCATTCAAGACAGACATTCAAGAGATCACCGCAGGAAAGACCTCTCGAGTCCCCGCATTTTTTGCGGGGACTCGAGAGGGCATAGCGTGCAGCAATGTCCAGCTAGGGATGCTATGTGCAATCATTGCAGAAAAAAAGGACATTATGCTATAGTGTGCAGAACCAAAAAAATGTATGATGTGATTGTAGCTACAGTAACTGAGGACACTGATAACTATGAGGTTGCATTCCTGGGCTTAATAACAGCCGATGCAGAGGGCAGTCCTTGGGTGACAGAGATAAAAGTGGACAACTACAACACAGTGTTCAAAATTGACACCGGCGCAGCAGTCCCGGAAAAGTTTTACAACTGGGGCCTGTTCAGCAGACTGGAGAGGCCAACAAAGATCCTGCAGGGGCCAGGAGGAATGTCTCTGAAGGTAAAAGGCAAGTTCACAGCCACTCTCACCAAGAGCAACAAAAGCACAAAGCAGGACGTTTATGTCGTGGAGGGACTGAGCTTTTCTGTGGACTAGGCAAGATGGAGGGTGAGTACAACATTGTACTGAAGCCGGGGGCAAAGCCTTTTTCTCTCTCAACGCCCAGGCGCATCTCCCTCCCTCTCCTATCAAAGGTTAAAGACGAGACGTTATCACAAAAGTGGAGGAGCCCACAGAGTAGTGTGGTGGTTGTGTCCAAGCGCACAGGCAGGGTGAGAATATGCACTGACCGCACCGAGCTGAACAAATCAGTGATGAGAGAGAGACATCCACTCCCCTCAGTAGAAAACACCCTAGGATAGCTGGCCAGAGCCAAAGTGTTTTCAAAGCTAGATGTCAATGCTGGATTTTGGCAGATTCCACTCGCCAAGGAGTCTTGCCTGCTAACCACATTCATCACTCCGTTCACGCGGTATTGCTATAACCGTCTGTGATTCGGAATCTTGTCAGCACCAGAACACTTTCAGAAACGCATGCAGCAGATCCTGGAGGGCCTGGAAGGAGTTCTGTGTCAGATGGACGACGTGCTCATCTGGGGAGCCACACAGCGGGAGCATGATGAGAGGCTGCGGAGAGCACTGTCACGACTGCAGGAGGCGAGAGTGACGCTCAATGACAAGTGTGAGTTCTCGAAGAGCAGGACAAAGTTCCGGGGTCAGTGAGGACCCTGACAAGGTAAGCGCTGTCAGAGCCATGAAGGAGCCCAGTAACGTCAGTGAGGTGAGACGTTTTCTGGGTATGACAAATCCCCTTGGGAAATTCCTGCCTCACCTAGCTGAAAAAACATGTCCACTCAGAGATCTGCTGAGGAAGACAAACATGTGGGCCTGGGGGTCACAACAGCAGCAGGCCTTTGACAGCATCAAAAGAGAACTGACTACACCCCCAGGGCTAGCACTGTATGACCCAAACACTGAAACGCTAGTCTCTGCTGATTTGTCATCGTACAGGATGGGCACTGTTCTTCTCCAGTGGCGAGACAGCGCGGAGTGGAAACCAGTGGCGTATGCTTTGAGAGCCCTCAGCAGCACCGAACAGCAATACGCCGAAATCAAGAAGGAGGCACTGGCCTCCACATGGGCCTGTGAGAAGTTTGACAAGTTTCTCATCGGGAAAAGTTTCCATATCAAGACTGACCACAAACCTCTGGTTCCTCTGCTGGGCTCAAGGAACATAGATGAACTCCCACCGCACATGCAGCGTCTATGCATGCGACTAATGAGATACTCCTACACCATATCTTATGTGGCTGGCAAAGATATCGCAACCATGGACGTGCTGTCCAGAGTGCCTGTAAATAGCACAACAGAGGGGCTACAAGAGGAAGAAATCGACCTGTATGCTGACTCTGTCATAGCAAGCCTGCCAGCTACAGAGAAGAGGCTCAGAGAAATCCAGACACACCAGGACAATGACAACATACTATGGCAGCTGAAGATGTACTGCGTGGAAGGATGGCCATACAAGTTTTCAATTGGAAGCGTGTTCCAGCCCTATCTACCATACTCAGGTGAGCTCACAGTTCAAAATGGCCTGTTACTTAATGGCAGCAGAACAGTAATCCAAGCATCACTCAGAGCGGATATGCTGACCAAGCTGCATGAGGGTCATCTCGGTATAACCAAGTGCAGGGAGGGAGCTAAACAGACAGTGTGGTGGCCAGGCCTCAGCAGAGAGCTGACAAAAATGAAAGAGAACTGTGACACGTGCCCGTGAGAGAACAAACCTCAGAGAAACGATGCTGCCTACTGAGTTCCCTCCAAGGCCATGGTCTACTGTAGGAGCAGACCTGTTTCAGTCAGGAAACAAACATGACACCAGTCAACAGACTCCAGTGCCTGTGAGACGTTATGCTGCAGAGTCAGAAGGGCTCAAGTGTACTATGGACTAAGCACTATGGGAGGTGAACACTGACACTGAGTGAACAATGAGGCAGAATAATTCCCCACACTCAGATGAAGGGTTTGGGCAGTCTACCCCATCCCTTATACACACACACACACTCTCACAAAACAAAGAGATGTTGATACTTGAAAAGATTTTATTGATACTGATATCATTTGTTTTGAAACTCCTTGAATTTCCGAACTGTTATTCTGTACAATATATTGAGGAAAAGAGAAGAGCTTTTCAATACATGTTTCAAAATGCTTATTCACGCATCTCCACAGGAAAGGACTCTTATCTAGAAAGGGGGATGTAGTGATGGGTCCTAATACATCACATAGGAACCATCTATAAGATGTATTGTTGTTGCACGGGGGAACAATAAACAGGTGATTAAATGCCATGATGCTTGGTCATGTGCTTGATGTCCGTCCTCCACATGAGGTTTTCATTGTACCAGTGTAAACAATAGAACAGTTAGGAGGTTACTCTCGGGCACTAGGAGGTCTATTGAGATGCACAGGTTCGATTCCCATTCAGTGGTAGAAGAACAAAGTCACCACAAGTAGAAATATATTTCAAGTTTCTTCAAGGCTAAGATTATTGCCTAAACTGTATAATTTTCAGCTGACAGAGCTTGAAGTTATGTGCAACAAACTTCCATATTCTGTAAAACAGGTTGCATCGCTTTCGATTCAGGTCCTCTGTACAAGCTATGTTGAATATGGTGCTGTTTTACTCAAGATGCCTTCAGGAGCTACCAAAGATGAGCATAACCGATGTCCATCGCATATGCAGGTTGACATCTCAGGTTGCATGCATGCAGGTTGACAACTCCTGCCACCAAAATGGATAAGGGGTTTAAGCTATACGCTTCCTCGTACATACAAGGGTATGTATCTTCTAATGTTAGCTAACATTAGTAGTCCCAGACGGGGATAATGTAGTACGTCACTAGCAAGCTAACGCTAACTAATCTTAGCCGATTTTTCAGATTGATACTGATGAAAAATAAGTTACAACGTGATCAGCTAAGATTAGGTAGCAGCTTGCTAGTGACGTACTACATTATTTAGGTAAATCAGAAACATACTAGCAGTGAGTGACAAGTTTTCTATCAGCAAAGATTAGCTAGTTAATGTTAGCGTTAGCTAGCTAGTGACGTAATACATTATCCCCGTCCGGGACTAATGAAGCTTAGCAGAAGTTCAATCAGGAAGACTACCTGGCGTATATCTACTTTATTGCTACTCCAGGCATTCTGTCAGCGATCGGCCTTGCTTGTTATTCAATCAGCATTAAGCAAGGATCTCCTCCTCCCTCTAAGGGAACCAATCACAAACTGACACATCCCTATATATACACGGATACCTGCCCCATCCGTGTCTCGGTCATTTCAGGCTGCGTCGCCGCTGCGCCCCACCACCACCAGTGTCAGGCTCCAGTTGGTAATCAGTGGATCGTTCTGCCTATGGAAGAACAGTCTATAGGGGGGATTCCCTGCTCATCCAAGATTCACAGGGTTCTCCTTTAACCCTTGAACATTGACTCCAACTGGAGTCACCACCAAACTCATTAGATTTATTATCCATCAAGCTTGTATTCTGACATTCTTGTATATTGATAACCTAGTCTCTCCTGACTTGAACTAAAAGTGAATGAGTCATCTTTACTTTATAGAATGTACAGTAGAAAAAAATAGTTCCAAATGTGTAAAAATAAAATGCACAAATACAGTAAAAAGGCACAGAATGGAAAGAACACAAAAATGCACAGTCCTGTTCTAATCGCCGATTGAGATTGAAATCACCTGTGGTTGGTCTATTTTACACAAATTACATAAATCAGCTATTTCTTAATGTTTCAATGATCTATTCATTCAAAAATG
>CABFOQ010055112.1:20691-33640 GCA_900660455.1 Gephyroberyx darwinii | reverse complement strand
GGCATCTCGTCTCTAAGGTTATGAACCTTAGACAGGTGTGACAGATTGGCATATACGTCCCCTCCAGTAATTCCACCTGCTGTGTGGTTGCGGGCTGACAAGCCGGTGCCGTCAGGCTTGCGGAAGATGCGGATGAAATAGTTGACCCTCTTCTGGTAGCCCTCTCGGGACAGCAGCGCCATGACCACCAGCTGGATGCCCAGGAACATGAAGAGGTAGCGCCATTTGGACTGGATGCTGAGCATGGCGACAGCTCTGTGTTGTCACGGCAACAGGAGTCAGGAGGCGGGACGGTGACTCTCCTTTGTCCTGAGCGACCTGACCCTCAGTGACTTAACTTGCGAGCTATGAGAGCTCTCCGCCAAGCACAAAAATCAGCGGGGGATTGTCAACGGTATATTCAGTGAAGGCTAGTGTCGCTGCAAACACCCATGCACAAAGTCAAATAGTACTATGTAACTTCTCTATGGGAAGGTTACTGAATGGAAAGTTAAGTGCAATACTCTGAAGCTATATGTTGGAATGTGTTTAAATATGGAGCAAGAGTGAAAAAACTACACAAAAGCAACTGTAGAAAAACTATAAAAAGGCACTTTTGGTAGGCTGTAAATTGAAGAAACCCCCAAAAAGAAGGCAATTAAAAATCCATCAGGAAAAAAAAATAAGGTCTTGTGTACTTCTTTCTAATTCACTGCATTCTTTGCTACAGGTCAAGAAATGGCAAAGACTTCCAAACTTTAGTGTTGGTCCTCCTGTTGGTTGGCGTGGGGTGGCAATGCCAGTTCCACATCATGTAGCTCCGCCCCCAGAGAATTCCATCAGTTGCCCTGCGAAGCTCATTCTCCTCCAGTCAAATAAATGGCAGCGTCAGTGTCTGTCTCTTTCTCTCTCGCTCTCACTCCCTCTCTCCCTCTCTCTTTCTCCCTTTGTGTGCTTTATGCTGCCTTCTGTTCTCTCTCATATTCTCTCCTGAGGGAGGCCTCTGCAACAACAACAGCCGTCACAACAAAAGGGGCGCATATGCAGCCGTATAGGACCTATCCTTTACAGAGGATTACAGCTTCGACCAACTCACTGGAGGGCTGACTGGCTGACTGGCTAGAGAGACAGGGGGAGTAGACCATGACCAGCGTGGGAGGAGTGGTCAGAGGGTTGTGTGTGTGTGTGTATATTTGTTAGGGGGAGGATTGTGGTGGAGGGTCAGGCTGAGAGAAAGAGAGAGAGGAAGGGGGGAGTAGATGGAGGAGAGGAGGAGGGGGAGAGCTTTGACGCCCACTGCTATTGTCCCATCGTGACGCAATCTGCAGCTAAGAGACACCTCCAGGGATGGCTGATTGGGAGGAGGGTCACTATACCCACTGGCTGGACAGGATCTGGACCAATCACTCGAGCAGGGCTCTGAAAGAAACACAGGAGAGGAGGGAGTTACATTGACTCACACCCTTGAACCCGAACTGCTGATATTAGCAATTTTTACCTACTGCAGAATGTTTTTTCACAAACAATGACAATGTACAGAATACAGACCCAGCAAATAGATTGCGTCAACAACTACAACAAATAGAGAGTCAACAACAGTTGGACAGCCTTGACTAATCAGGCCCAGCGTGGGCTCCAATACAGATGCCTCCCCAGAGAGAGGCCTGCTGCTCACAGTGAAGGGCAGACGGAAAGCCTCGCATTGCTGTGTGGACAAAACTTCGCAATTCTTGAGCCTGTGACCTCGACTGGCCAGTTGGTGTGGAGCGTTAAATGGTGTGCTCGCCAACTTTGTGTAATCCCTACCCTATCCACCCTATCCCTATCTAGCGCTGTCAGGACATATCCGCACTCACAAATCAATTAGTACTTGTTAAAGTAGCAAGCTTCAGACCACTAATCCTAATCCCACTGAGGGCTGCGAGACTAGAAGACAGATTAAGAGAGAGAAATTAGTTTAAAAACAACCAGACAGTACTCTCACCTTGTCTTTCATGTTAGGGCTGCATGCTATGGACATAGTTCCTATTTTGTTTTAAAGTCTACAGCATCTTTTCATGTGTTTTGCTTTTAGTAGCTCTACAATGGTAGATTATGAGAATGTCTCCTATTGTTGTTCTATCACCTTATATTACTTATACACTTATAGTAACTTTGCTTAGTGATTGTGTGAATTATCAAAATTAATTTGAAATGAAAGCCCATATTACAACCTTTGCGATATGTGTTCATTCCCACTAAATTATCAGCATGGATTGGACATACTGTTCAGCCCTAAGAGCTTATTTACACAGGAGAACAATGCATTATCAGCACTCTCATGTGTGCAGAGTACATTGGTTTCCACAGCAGTCCACACCCTCTCCTTCTCCTCATGTATCATGCCTAATCCGCCAGTCAACCCACCTCATACTCCACCAGGTTCATTAAACACAGCCTGTTAAGGAAGAGAGAACGAGGGAAAGGGGAAGAGGAGAGCGCAAAGAAGAAAAGCAAAAGCACGAACTGAGCACTCCGACTATAAAATGAAAATGTTGATTATGTTGCGAGATATTTTGGCATCGTATTTAATTTATTTTCAACTACAGTGGGCGTTCTAAATGACATGAAAGGTTTATAATATTGCAATATGCCAATATTCTACGATTACTAATTGTAGAAACGTATGTGTGTGTGTTATTATTTTTTTGCTTTGACAGCTGAAGGGTTTTTTTCAAAATACATGGAGCATGGAGAGGGAGCAAAGCCTCTGCTTGCTGCTGCAGATCATTTTTATCTGTATGTGGAAATGTGAGCAGATGGGAGATTGACCCAATCGCTTTGCCTTGCCCCTATAATAACCTCATAGATGATGGAAATGATTTACATAGATCAGGCCATAAAGACTCCAGTTAATCCCACAGGAAACAGATTAAACTCCACCGCTCAGATGTGATCAGGAACACCAAAAGCTGGAAAACAGTAATGTCTTGTGCGTGATTAATAGTATGTCCAAAAAAAAAGTTTTGAAATAACACTGAAACCCTGAAATAACCTGAAAAAAAACATGTAAATCACATGCTTAGTTTCTGCCCCATGTGTACAAACTGACTGAAACTGAGTTTGTTACTGAACTCAATGATTCAGCTCCTCACTCTTCCAAATACAAAACATGATTGATAAGATGACTGAGGCACAGCTAGTTTGAGGTACATCATGAAGGGAAGCTCTCAAGGACCGAATTCAAACTTTCTATGATACACCCTTTCTATTCTTCCATTGTCCATGGTGTCATATGTATCTGTAATGGGATAGATATTTCTACAAAAGAGAGAAATTATTAGTCAGGTATGTTTTTAGAGCTGGGAGGCTGGGGTACTTGAGCTGGGGTATACAGTGGGAGAACTTGGCAGCAGCCGGCTCCTTCAACAAAGCTGAGGCCTTGACTTCACACGCATATGAAAAGAGGCTCGGTGACTAGATTTGGATGAATCTTTCTTTTTTTTTTGTTTTAACAGAGCAGAACCTCACAAAATGAGGAGCAAGCCAAAGCGAGAGATGGACAGAGCAAACTAAGAGGAGCTTGAGGGGGGAGAGAGATAAAGCAGCCAAGATTCTGGTTAGACTGTGTGCTTTCGACTTCACTGTCTCTTCCGCACGGATATCCCTGGTCTCTCCATTTGAAATGAAAAAAAAGGATTGGCATGCCTGTATGCCACAGCAAACATCTTGTGGCCCTCTTCCCAACATCTCCAGTCCTCTCTTATTTTTTAATGCACTGTGCAGCATGGGCTTCAAACAGTGATGTCAGTAAACAGCCAACAAACGGGACATTTCCTTTTCTGCCCATGGGCCATTAATATTACATATATACTGTATGTCCACATGCATGCTTGCACACACTTGAATGAATGCGAGAGGAGCCGAGGAGGCCAGCGTGGGGGTGGAAATGAGAGGAGCGGACAAGAGAATAAATACGAGGCAGGCGTGGGGGGGGTCAGGGACAAGTATGGGTGATGTATATTTAGATCATCATCTAGGGACTAGGACTTGCAGTTAGCATGGCTGTTCAGGCTCCCACAGGGAACAGGCTAGCACACATATGCAGCTCATAGCTGGCAACAGGAGGCCTAGGGGGAGATATACGAGTAGCCAGGCCGACTCAGGGTGGGGGTAACCAAGGAAGACTGAGAGAAGTTAACCGAACAAGACATTCCTCCTACTCTCTGTTGTCCCCAACACCTAAGTCACTGTCTTACCATCTTCCTCTCTTTTCTTCTCTCCTCCCTCAGGGCAACCCAATCCCTTAGCCAGAACTGATCAGCAGCATTTGTGCAAACATCATCACCATTCCTGAACTGTAAAAGGAAAATCTTAAATTGGCATTTCTGCCAAGTGTGGCTGCAAGAAAGGGGAATAGAAGCTGATAGGTATTGGCTATTGACTCCTGCAGTCCTCAGAGACATGATGGGGCTGAGCCGGTGTCCGTGAGAAGGACGGCCAAACTTACTGCAGTAAAGGCCGATGAGAAAGAAGGATGAAAATATGTAGAGAAGCTAGGCACATCTGGCGAGCATCTGTCCCAAAGGAGAGAGAGGAGAGGTAACGGAGGATAGGAGCTAGACTAGACTGGGCTGTGCTGTCGGTCAACATCTTAACTTCTTAAGCCCATCAAAGCACAGTGCAAGGCTCTGCGTTAGAGGATGAGGATCTGACATCTGCTCGGGAGTGTGTCATCTCGTCTATATGACTGTCCATCCCTCTGCATCAGCCTGTTAAGGATGAGTGAGTGCTCTCTCGTCTTAAACAAGTGACCTTCACAGTAAATCCGCTTAAAACGAGTACCGTTAGGGGGAAAGGTCATCAAATCCCACTCACTTTTGCAGAAGCATTCACTATTAGCCCACATTCTGAAACATAGTCTGAAATTAGAAGCACATAAAGTCCTACTTCTGACATGCACGACTGCTGTAGAAAAATGTATTGTGCATAAGGCTGCACGATTATCACAGAAATTATAATTGTCGATTAATTCCCTTGATATTGTAAGTGTGATTATATTTCAATACAATTGCAATTAAATACATATTTTATGTTGCCAACTGCATCTATGTTCTGTATGAACAACCAACGCAAATCAAGCCAATAAAGGATGTGAAGTGATGCAAACTTGCTGCTCCTCCTACAAGCCCTAGGCGGACAGTGCGTCTCTCAATCCTTGAGCAACCTCCCCGGTATGATCTTGGGGAAAGTATGCTGTTTGCAGGTATCTGCTTCTCAGTGTAAAATCATCATAATGAACCATAAAGTCGGGCTCACACTACAGGAGTTTTGGGCCGATTTATCGCCGATTCACCCCTCCCGAAAATCCCTTGGTCGGTACCGATGTTCATTATTTGGTAATGTGAGGGGTTTACAGATCCAATCTTAAACCTCCAGATCTGTTCGTGGACTCATCGGGGCCGCCCTGATAATATCATACAGGTTTGTTATTTACAATTTAAAATCTGGATGATTACGTCACTACTTTCTGAGCGGGACCACAATAGCCAATGAGAGAGACAATCTACAAGGAGACGGAAGTGAATGAGAGGACTTTTCAAATGGCGAAGAAATAAAACAAGAAGCTGTTGTACGGGTGTGTTGGACAGCTGAGATGGAGGAAAGGCTTGTCGATATGTAGAAAGAACGCATATTTGCAATATTGATAGTTAAGGTTAGTTCAGCTAGCTTAACTCAAACAGACATGGTAACACATCATAGCATTGAAACTATTTTATTGGGTGCAGTGTACGCTGTATGCATTTGATTTTGTCATGCATTTGATCTACCTCCCCATGAGATCACGTGGGATCACGAGGTGGTGCATTCATACTCCCTCTGGCACGATAATCTTAATAATATCCTGTGTGTGATGCATCATTATTTTCAGATCTTGTAGTGTGTGCATGTTTGAGATTAGAGAGAAGAACATCTGTGAAGTTTCTCCTTATGTGCGTGATGCAACCCGATTTCAAAATCAGTTAGGATTTTAAAACTCGTGAGCCCGGCTTTAGGCTCAGATATGGTTTCATAGATCTACTCGACCACAAATCAGTTGTGGTCACATAGTGTGCCACTTTGAGTTCCATCTCAATTTCTCTCCGACATTTGGAATAAAGTGAAGGCAGCGCAACTTGTGGAGAATGATTGAGGGAGGGGATCACATATCCCTTCTCCAGGGTCCTTTTAAACCTTTCAATGCGCAGTGTTTATTGGAGCCATGTCTTTTGCTAACCAAAACGCGATGGCTTCCGTTATCTCTGTTTGCCTTCCAGAGGTTGCTAGATAGAGGGATGCATTATAGAGTGAACCAGTAATGGTTGTCTGTGTCGCGGGCCTAACATTACTGGGTCTAATGCCCGGTTACAACAGCCATTTGCTGTTTGGAGCAGTATAGGTGTTGACATTAAAGATGGCAGTCTAAATATATAGCCCTGTCCACCCTCTGGTCTCTTCAAGCAGGAAACAGACTACGAGATCGTAAAAACAGAGGTTCTTGCAAATTAAATGCTCACACTTCATGGAACATTTGTTGCATCAGAAACTGAAGCAAAATGATGAATTCAAAGTATAACAATGAAATTCCTGACCATGCTTCTACAGGCCCTATATAAGGTTAGACCGATATTGGCCTTTACTTAAATATCGGCTATTAATGTTGGCCACCATCAATATGATGGGTCCTCCCTGACCACAGCTACATAAAAACAATCTGTAAAACCTTTTTCTTTGTTTGTTTGTTCTCTCCAAGACTCCAAGTATTGACTTGGCATTCTTGGATTTGATATTTAGCCCTGTACTCTTGGGCCTCGATGCCACATGGTTGAGAACCACTGGAGTAAAGCACAGAGCTCTAGCCACTTAATGGAGGGAGAGTGTTTGTGTGCCAGGCAACATCTGTGGGATGATTGGTTAAGCTTGACCCCAGAGAAGGCCTGAAGGCAGAGCTGTGGCATCGTGTCTGGAATGAAAGGGACAGTTCTGTTAGAACTGAATGGTTCAGAGTGTATCTGTCAGTGTTCTGCCACGCTCTCTGCATCAACTGCAAGTAGATTTGTAAATATTAAAAAAATGATTTCTGTAGAAATCTGTTGAAATGGTATTCTGGCACAGATTCATCCACTGTCCATGGCATGGACAGGAAACAATAGTGGGAAATTCAAGAAACACTGAGAACAAAGATTTACAGTAAAACCGGTTTCATTGATAAATAAATGTTCTCAAAACTGATATCTGAGCCTCCAGGTCAGCATGGTCAGTTGTGTCCACTTAGCGCATAGCCACCCAACTGTAATCCATCTTTAATTGAGACCACTGAATGAGAACTCCACCCAATCCTTAACTATCTAAAACACCAACGGTAAACATCAGGTTTTGGTGTCAGTCCCTCAGAATCAAAGAGCAAAGGCCTCTTTCTAGACTCAACATGTTGCATCGACTTTCAACAATCATACAAAGAAAAATCCATCATAGAAGAGGCCGACACTAAATAGCCTCGATAGACCATAATGCAATGCAGTCACAAGACATTTTTGCGTAAGGGGCGCCACTCTTGTTTTTTCTCAACTGGAAAACCTCTCACTCCGCTATCATTATCACTATTTCTCCCTACGCCTACACATGTAACCCACAGCTGAAACGTTCAAGCATAGGTATATTGTCAGGTATATTGTCTAGGGTTTGTCGAACGGCATTCTGTGAAATGTAGGAAATCACTAACTGAGGTAGAAGTAGACGGGGCAGATTTAGAAAAAGTGGGTACAACATAAAGGTAAATTACAGCACTTCACAATATAACTCCTGGAATGCACTGAACATCCCAGATTGATGATACATCAAAGTGTAAGAGTTCCCGAAGGATATGGATATGGTTAGGGATGGCTCGTTATTTACAAAGCCAGTGAAGTGTAAGAGCTCAGGGAGATCCTATAGGGTGTATAGGGTGTGTGTGTGAATAGAGACTACTCTGAAATCCACATATGAAGTTAATTCATATATGGCGTAATATGCCTGTGATAATCAGAATAGTGACTACCAATTAAAGGGACACTATAAATAAATAGCAAAATATTCCTAATCTGAACACAAAATTGTATTTAGATTATAATTTTAGATAAATGAATGGTAGCCATTTGTCTTGTCACTTGTCTTGACAAAAATGGACAAACCAATCTTCCCAATAATACCAGATGCATATTTGGGATTCAAACTGGCCCCAAAATTGTAGTTAAACTGGTTTAGGGGCTGATGTGTAATACTGCACATAAGGAGGAAACTGATCTGGGGGCCAGACTGCAAGCAGCTTCTCACTGCCCTAATCCCTGATATTATGGATGGCAAGTCTTGGCTCAGCAACCAGCAGAATGCCCCAAGCAGTAATGTACACCCCCCAAAAAAAGACATGCAGTGATACACTATTTTTGTTTACTTATGAGCCAAAGGGGGTTACACATAGCTAATTCGTAACACATACCATTAGCAGTCTTAAAAGCACATCAGATTCTAGGAAAAAAAGGCCACTTCAATTTCTGAATTTGCAAGTAGGCCTTTGCTCTCATGCACCAACTGAGCAAGATTGGGCAATGAAATCATGTGCAAACATGCCCTGAGAAAAGAGGTGTCTGCATAATAACGAGTGCCAATGTCCTTGTCATGGCAACCCCTCCTGCGCCCTGGCCATTCATCGCGGGTGCAGCTGGTACACGTCTCTATGGCTGTTCTCTTAGGTCTGACTCCATTGGGACAGACTGCTGAGGAGAGGAAAAAAACAACATCCTCCTTCCTCCCACTTTTTCTTCTTGTCTTTTTTTCCCTCTGATGCTCATGCAGTTTCCATAGTGCAAAGTTTGTCTCTAGCTAAAACTAACTCCTCAGGGACAGTCTATGCAATCATAATAACTTGCAGTGGGTTAGCAACTTAGCAATGACAACCACAAAAGACCCAGATGATCATATCAACCCACAACTAAAGTGGGGCAACAGGTTATGTGTGAAGCAAATGAGTCACCATGAGAGACCCTGCAACAGTTAGCCTAGTAAAACTAAATAAAACAGCAGCTGGGACTGATTAGGTCTAAGGTGATGGCCAACAGTTGCGCCGTTTGAATGTTGTATCTAATGTTGACTGAGACATGTGGGAGAAGACGCAAGTCATGAATGCAAGACGTGGATATCTCTGCCAATACTTGTGATTAGAAGTGGAAGTTGTAATTTACACAAACCCGGAGAAGGATGTTGCATCATCGTGTCAGTAAAGGAAGTGTGTCTGACACTCAGATAAATACATCACCTCGACTGTCTGGAGATAAGGCTATTTAGGCTCTGTCTTTTTGAGAAAAGTCCTCCTGCCTGCCCCCTCAGCCGGCGGCCCTCTCATAGTACAAGTATCGACTCAATCAATCTGACAGTCCAGAGGGGGAGGGGCCGCCGGGGCCTGTTGTCCAGGAGCTCTCCTTACTCTCTATACAGCTGGAGAGTATAGATAATAACTGAGGCGTGGGAGGAGTGTGGAATAAATATCATAATAAATTAAAATCACATGAAAACATTTTCAACACTTCCTCGTCTGTAGGGATCGCGTCTGTGATCCTGATAGTTAGCTATTGGCGAACTCCAGACTATTTCCACTTCGCATTAAACCAGCAGACGTCGCACATCCACCAACGATCACCACCAAAAACTTAGTTAGCATTACTACCTGCCTTACTTCAACGGTAACTAATGTAGAAAGTAATAACGTTAGTGGATAGCAGAAGTCTCAAAGCCACTAACGTTACGTAAGCAGTCAATTTCAAAAGGTCTACCGACAACCGGTTTATGATAACTATTGTGTAAATTACGTGAATATATTTACGTATACTTACTGGTAAACACTACTTTTAAAAAAGACAGAAACTCGGACAGAGAAAACTGTTCTTGCCTTGTTGCAGCCACTGTGTAAGCCGACAAACGTTGACGTCTAACGACCACCCATCGTAGGGGGGCTATGGGACTGACTTGAAGTTGAGCTAACATTAACTGGCGTGGAAGTGTTGTGTAACAAACGTAAATATGCTTAATAAAAACAATAAATGATTAGTTCCACTTCAAAATCATAACCCAGACAGATAAAACTATTCTGGCCCGCAACAACTTTCGACCTCGACCCTGTCCAGCTGTGAAAAGACAGCCAAGCTAGCCTGTGGTTAACTGACGTTAGCTAGCTAGCTACCAGCCGCACACACACACACATACAAACACGCACACACGATGTGGATTTGTTGTAACGCTAACTAACGTTGTATATAACTGTTTTACTTCTTACCCGAGACGCGTCTTTTGCTCCATAGTTGGTTAAGTAACTGTTAGCCGTCGATAGCCCCAATAACAACCACCCTGCTCGTTGGTTTCGATATATTTTGAAGTTGATGCCGTGCAGAGGATGTGGCGTGTTGGACTCGGTTGGAGTAGACTCCTGCCAAGCGACCGAGCAGTTCCAGTGTGGCCTCAGCAGCAGCTCTACCAACCGTAGTTTCCTCCACCCTCCTTCACTGAAAAAACACAAAGGGTTGATGGACCAAGTTTCACAAAGCTTGATCTGGCTATGGATGTGGATGAAAAGTAGAGTAAAAGCTTGCATGGAAAGCACGCAGCATTTGGTTTTCAGGATATTTTATTATATTTGATAGTTGTTTTTGACAACCGATATCTGCACATTTCTGTACACTTGCCCCGCCTTCCGTATGCCTGATGATGTAAATACACGGCAATATTTTACACATACAGCACATATGCTGTAAATTCATAAATGTTCATATTTTGATGCTGTCGTTTTCGTCAGTCTACTTTTATTCTAGTTTTTTTGCGCTAAAAATTGTGAAATACAAAGAAATGCGTTCTAGAACATGATTACAATACCAACATTTAAAACTAAATAAATAAAATGCCTACATTTCACGCAGAGGATTACATTTGAATCAAGGTAAAATTATTCTGTATTAAGTAATATTAACATGCCTTTTTAATGTTTAAGTTTATTGAATAAGGTTGTTTCACAAAGTGCACTCATAGAGCCTTCTTAATGTGTTTCAACAAACCAATTAGATTTGTTTGTCTACATTTAAATAAAAATAAAAAGCCCAAGCTCTCAATTAGTTCTCTGGGTGCCAACATACTGAATTTGATTTTTTCCCTGTGAACGTGATGGGCCAACACATTTTCCAGCTAGCGCCACTATGTCAGAAGAGCAACCATCCCTGTACCAGGTATTTCCTCTTCAGCCCTCAAGAGCCCAGGCCAACATGGATGCTTTTGTGTCAGCCTTGTGGCGTACCGTCTTCTCTGGACAACACACTGGACCAAACCACAAGCTGGATTGCATCTTTGCCAGGATGTCCCAATGCCCAGAAATGGCAACCCTGCCACTCTGGCCCTACTTTTTTGACCCAGTCACTGACCACCTTCCTGACAGTACCCAAGGGAACCACAAGTGGGTACTACTAATTTGTTCTTCATACTGATAATGAACTTATGTACATCAAATCTTGTATGTCAGGGGTTCCCAAATGTTTTCATTTCAAGCCCCCTTAATGCGCTTTAGACCACAGACCCCTATGTGATTGTTTAGTCCCAAAGACCCCCATCTGAAGATGTCTGTCTATACTCTAGGTGGGGAGAAAACAGTGGAGTGAATCATCTGATCAGAATAGACATTTTTATACACTCTCCTAGCGATAAATTCAAATGAAGTAACAGTGAAATTTAACTAGTCCTTATTTTGCTGTAGACCACCTGGAACTTCAGTTTGGGAACCACTGATGTAGATAACCTTTCAACCTGGCCACGTTTTCTAATGGACAAAGGTGATGTTAGTCAATCATTTGTTTTAAGAATACTGCAGTTTGGCTTTAATCCACTTCTCAGGACACAGCAGTAAAGTAACTTCCTCCACCTTGTGGTCTAAAGGGAGAGCTGCAACCTCAGGCTGCACTGCTTTGCCTCATGGGCAGATGAAAAGAGAGAGAAACTGAGGGCCAAGGAGAGGGAGCAGAGATGTCATTTCAGGTCTCACAGAGAGGCCAGTCCCATCAGCGGTGTCTGTTTGTCTCGACTTTGTCAACTCCGAGATCCAGACACTGGTGGGAGTATATCCTTAAGACAGTACATTTACCTGTTGTATGGCTACCACTGCTAAGGGCGCCTGCTATCCTCCGGTATGTCTTGCTCAAGTGGTCACAAATTATAAACACTGTTCCTCCCAAGATCTGCCTGCTGAGTATACATCTGATGTCATAGCGTTAGGCCTGTAATACATGGATAACATTTTGAGGCAACGTGTGTGGGTAATGCTAATATCTGACATACAGTATTTTTCATCTTCTACTGTTCCTTCTTCAAAATGTTCAGTAGCAATGCCCAAGGAATTGCTTAAGCAACGTCATTTTTAACACATAGCAATATAATTGTACACCTACATTGCCCAAAAAGTTGCTTAATGGATCACAACCCTTAAGGTCTGGCTACACCCACAAGTTAATAACAATAATCACACCATTTAGCAACCACGCTAATGTTACTTTTCTAATGATAAATAAAAAGCCATATATTTCAATGCAGAAAAACAATGAGGGCCATTTACTTTTTATGGAAAACATCTTTAATGGATGATTTTAAAGTAATGTTTTGTCAAGTGAGTACATATAGATACAAATGTTTTGCTGTTATTCTAGCTACAGTCAAGTCAAATATACCCATGAAACTCCACAGTGCCTGTAAAAACCATCACGTGTTAGTGTGTCTTTTCGAGGCTGGAATCAAAGGGCCCAAGTTGGCATTAGGCCTTGTGATGCAGTGTGAGTAAATTTAATCCAGGGTCAATGCAAGTCATGGCCTGGGAATCCACAAAAGGTACATTGTAGATACAAACACATACATAAATCAGAAACAAAACTCCTCTTTTTTGGGTGGGGGG
>CABFOQ010055112.1:0-17090 GCA_900660455.1 Gephyroberyx darwinii | reverse complement strand
TGGTTGTTCAATCATTTTTCATAACTTTTCCATGCGCCATGACTTTTCTAAGGCTGTAGCTATAGAGGACAGAACCAGCCATAACTCGAAATAAGTAAAATAAAAATGTATGGTACATAAATATAGAAATAACAGTGAGCATACTGACAATGCATTTTCAAGACAAATAATCTAGTCATTTATTTCCCTATTTATTTGTTTACCCATCTAGTTTTTCCTGTATTTCTCCCTACTATGACAATGTGGCTATGTCAGTCCAACACATGGTGGTGTTTAACACACTGCTGGTTGTTCACTGTCATGGTGCGTTGCTTGATTGGATTTTCCTAACTTTGCAACAAACAGAAAGTCCAGCCTCACCGTCAACATAACTTCATAATTAGGCTGTAAGTTGGTCACTGTCAAGAAGACTGGCCAGACCAGTTGGGTAACAGAGGTAACAGACTTGGCTCCCACTGCAGAGGACAACAACGCTTCCCCTGATAACCTGCTTTTGCTTAGTTCTTGGAAATTTGGTAGAGGCTCAACACAACAGCAGCTCATCTCATACAAAGAAGGTGTGGCTGCACATCCTTTGCATCCCATTTTCATCAGCACAACTGAAGCTTATTCATTAGCTCGCAGAACATTGTGCAGTTATTAGGAGTCAGTGAACTACTGGCAGATTTCTCCGCATTTGATTTCATACATTTATTTATTTTGAATTTATTGACAAGACTTTTTTATTTATTTCTAATTATAGCTGATTCCGTCCTCCAAATGTAGCAACCCTGCAAGTAACAAAGAGGGATAGCTTGAACATACCTGTTTATAGAGCTCAAAGTGTGTGAGAGGCAGCTCCACTGCTTCTCTGACTTCCTGCTTCTGAATGTCCATACCTCCAATGTCAGCGTACATCACATCTGGCTTTTGGTCTAGGAGAGGAAACATAGGAGTGTTACAAACAGGCATCAGGGAGCAGTTCAGGAGCTGGGGTCTGTCTCATGAGTTCAACATTGTCAGGGTATCCTGGCTAACTGGTCTCACAAAGTAGTGATCAAATCGCTCTGTCAACCCAGGATTTTCCAATCCAGCTATGAGTGTGTTAACATTAAAGTGGTGGGGTTTGTAACAAATAATCTATTGCTTGCAACACGGACAAAGCTAGAGCAGCGTATTCAAGATAAAACTGATCCCTGTGAGGAAAACAGGTTGTTGCAGCAGTGAAAGTAATAAGATTTAGCAGGGAAATAGTAAAAACAAGTCACAAAAATAGTAGAAAAAATAAGTTAATAATAAACAATAAAAGCAACAAAGTAGAATGGTAATAACTTTAGGGTTATGTAAGCATATGCTGCTGCAACATGTTAAGTAGACTATAGGTGATTAGTATGAAATGGATTGACATTTATGTTGTTCTCTCAAGAAGAATCTCACTGAGTCAAATTCCTTGTATGTGCAAATATACTTGGCCAATAAATTTGATTGTGATTCTATTACAATGAATAAATATGAGCAATACAAAAAATATTAGACTTATCACTGCATTAAGACACAGTGGTAATACTTTTCATTGATACAGTGTTGTATCATCACAGGCTGGCCCCTGGACAGATACATCAGGAATCGGCAATATATGTGATGATGATTGGTTGATAGAAGAATGTACACTATTGCCCAACCCTGGAGTGACAGAAAAAAACAGAGCTCTAAAACAGACTAGCCTTCATTAGAAATCACCTACAATCTTAAATAGCTTTAGAAAACACACCTGGCTGGATTTTAAGGTCACACTGGTGACCAGAGAAAATATTCAGTGTCACTGCTTGAAAAAAAAAAAGAAAGAGTCCCGAAATGTGACCAAATGGTAGCACTCTGGAAGTCTGCTGTGCTGAAAAGATACACCTTCAGGTCTTCTTAAAAAGGCCCACACACAAAGGCCCAAAAGACTGTGTAGCCTCATGACCAGGTGCGGGAGCGGGAGTGTTTTACCTGACGTCAGCATCATGATGCTGCTGTCAGCCTCTGGAGGGAGCACATCCACCAGGGCGTTGCTGTGCTTGTGCAAGGCCACAGAGGCATTAGGCTTCAGCAGCTCTCTGTCAATGGTGCTCAGGATGCGCACATAGTAGTTGGAGCCTGAGAGGGAGAGACAGTGGGGGAAAAAGGAGGAAGAGTACATTAAAAGGAACTCATTACAGATTTAATACAAATGTGTCACATGCCTCAGTTAGCTGTACTTATTGAATAATGAAAATCCGTGCATACAGTACATCTCTTCCAGGTTCTTGCATCTTGCATTGAATGCCTGAACTCAATAAGGCATTAAAATATGCAGCTGGTGTGCATCATCTGCTAACATAACGCGACAAAAAATAAATTAGATTTATTGTAGAGTCAATGTTGTTGTGTTTTGTTGGATATTTTTGTCTTGTTATACATTATATCTGGGGAAATTTCATGCTACCTTGGTGCAGAGAATAAATCTGAAGCCTAAATTTGAGCTTGAGCAGTGAAGCTACCCATCACCAGACAATGAACAACAGTTACAAGAAAAACTGTGTATGTCTTAGAAGATTTTAGGTTAATTTTCTTTTAATGGTACCTGTAGTGGAGCCGACGATGGCTGTGTTCTGGTCTACAGCCTCCAGGAACTGGCCAATGACCAGTGGGATGCTCTGTATCCTCTTCACCTCCTCCTGGGCGTGGAGGAACTCCTTCTTCAGGTTCTTCTGTTCATCTTTGATGTACTCCTCCTGCACCTCCAGGAACTCCAGCTCCTGTTGCAGCTTCTGCAACCACACATCAGAGGAAAGGAGGAGAAAGGGTGAGAGCATGCCAGAGATAAAGGTGGCATAAATCTCATTGCTGGAGTTCATAGATCCGGATTGTCCCTGACTTTTAAGAGATTTTGGTGATCATGTCATCAGAGTGATGGGTTTGTGTAGAGATAGAGGGATGAAGAAACAATAAGAGCCCATTACATTTAGGAAGAAAAACATTGGAGCCCATTTTGAAGGTCAAAACCAGGAAGAGGCACTACTGGAACTAGTTCGAAGTCCTAATAGTAATGTTTATTTGTATAGCACTTTTCAAAACATGGTTACAAAGTATGGTATAGTATAAAACAGTAAAAGCCAAATGGATAAAACAAAAATAAATACATGTCAGTCAAGCCAATAAGGATAAAATAAGTAAAGGCCAAATGTAACAGAAAGACCTTACGATAAAAGTTTTGAAGAGTGATTTAGTACATTTTTGATGTGGTCGGAAAAATATAATATTGTATGGGCTACCTATTCATTTAGTAGGTCAGGAAAACTTTGTAGTTTGTAGTTTGTAGTAGTTTAACAGACAGTTTATGTTCCACATTGATCCCTGTTTAGGTCCCAGTGATGGTTCAATGGTGGGATGCCATGCAGAAAAAATGATGTGGATCACAAAAACATCAATTCTAAATTTTTTAGGACACTTTAATCTGTTTTAGAGGGGATTTGGACTAAATAAAACTGTTAGTTTAACATTTCTCTAACAGTAATTTACTTGCTGTTGTGTTACATCACTGCAGAATAAATGCAGAGGAAACATGATTCACTACAGGCACTACAAGTAAAGACTGTGACGCTGGTGTCATGGTATTATTATTTCAAATCAAGGTTAAAAGTATATAACTTGCAACACGATGCCAACATGATCATGAGGAAACAATGTCGGGAACGTCGCAAGTTGATGTATAGATATCAGACCTTGTATCTGCTGTAAAGGTCTTCAAGATCTTCTGGTTCTGGTGCCAGGAAGGAGAGACCTGTCTGAGGTCTGGAGCTCAACATTGCTGGTACGTCGTCCTGTGTATGAGATGACATCAATGCAAAACACATTTAACATGGGCGAAATGATGTTACACAACAGAACAGCGACAAGTTTGTTCAGTATTTCACTTGGTTAGACAGTCGAAGGGTATTTGTGAACACGATTATTTTCAGCACACGAACAAAGCAAAATGTAAACTTAACAGAAAAACACAGGCAAACACCCAGCCTTAGCTAGGTAACGATGATAAACCTTAAAAAAAAAACAAATACAAGTACCGTTAGCTAGCTAACAGCTAACAAGACAACCGTTAGCAACTAATAGCACCTTGCAACGGTTAAGTTTGAGAATTTCAAGCTGCTTATGTAGAACTGGTAAACGATAAACACACGCTACAAACGTTCAAGATCAACATTTGGAGAAAAAAAATCGCAAATCCGTCATCTATACGTTTATAACAAATGTCCTTCCCTGAGCTTTGCCAGCATCTTGCTAATGCTTGCAGCTAACGTCAGCTAACTTGCATGACATAGCAATTGCATTGAGCAGAGAATGAATTGGCACGTTTACAGTTCAGCACTGTTAGCAAACATATATCAACATACCAGAATAAAAGATTATCCGTAACAGAACTCAAACACATATATTTGTAAAGCAACTCAAAAAAAATATATCAATATGAGTCCTAAAAATTCGACACAATCTTACTGATTCATACCGGGTTCTTTTCTACAGCTACGATGTCCTCCATGTTGAATTTGCCTGACAGCACGTTCTGACGTGTCACGTAAGCAGATGGGTGTATGGGTAATGGAGTTTGTGCCAAGGTATGGGAATTGAACGAGTGACTGCAGGGCAAATGATAATTGAATTCAATATTTACGAATTTAACGTCAGTAAATAAGGCGTACAGCACAAATAGCTCTTGTCCATGAATACTCCATAATGATTGATAATACAAATGAAACAATGTTTTGATTAGCAAATCGGGAGGAGTGATCACATTACCAGGATGCTTTCTTGTTCTATGTGCTTTATTGTTGCAACAGACTACATTATAGTGCGCCCCTTATCGTGCACATACAGTTAGCATCAGCTGTGTAAACACAAATGTTAAGGAGCAGGGGTGTAGTGAAGACTGATGCCACCTAAACTCAGTTAACCCACCTTCTCATTTGTGAATTCAAGTTTATTATGCCAGGTGAATGCAACAAACTAGCTGGTAGGATAGAAAACCAGCAGTACTCTCTAGTACTCTGGACCCTGCAGACAGGATTTGAGGTACTGACCAACTCAAGAATGTCAGTCTTAATGAACAACAGTAAACTCAGCCCACAGGCCCCTGCTCATCCTGTAGGTGTGTGGTAGGTTGTTATGACTATCGTGTTGCAGAGCAGTGGTGGTGTTAATAATAGAAATGACTACCTTTTTCACACATATGATGTATGTTATGCTTTCACCGTGCTCATTTTCCATTTATGGCAAATCTTTAACCACCAAGCAACGGTTTAAACACCAACATTTAGCTTTAATGATAGAAGCAGATAATTTCCAGTAACAGTACAGAAAGAAAAGCTTCTTTCAGTGGAAAGAGATGTAAAAACAGAAAACTATTTATCAACAATGCATTTACGTCAAGCCTCTGATTAATCTATGTAGTTTGTTTAAAGGTCAGCGACACCTTATGATGAATTCCCACACCAGTAACATCAGATAGGACGCCTATTGAGTAAAATGTTGGTGTCCTGGAAATATAACAAGACACAGTGAACTCTATTTGGGATGCAAGAGTAAGAACACTGAAGTCAGCCATGCAGGTTTATGTAATGTCCCTGTCAGCGTGTATATGAAACAAAGATATTCTTTTCTATTTTGAAAAGCACAAGCATCAGCACATATCTTGTTATTGCATGTTGTACCTTTTTCACAGATATGATATATGTGTCAGTTATAGGGGTTCTATACTCATATTTTCCTGACTGACACTTCCGGCAAACTATAAGAGTGTCACAGAACCACAGAAGAGTAAAAAACAGAGGAAGTGGTGCAGCATATAACTGTAAGCACTTCAGCAATTTATCAAGAACAGAACATTGGAAGGAAGATCTTTTGTCGAGAAAGATGCCTGACATCCTATTGTCTCAGTTGCACTGTGGGACACCATGGATTCTTCTCTACTTCATGCTCTCAGGTGAAATATTGCAATATGCTTCATCAAAATCTTAGGTATATTAACGTACTATGTTCCTTTTCATACAATTTCCTTAAGATATCATAACTCAAAATTACAGTTGTGCTAATTCCAGTTGTTTTCAAACCTTACAGATCTATCTCAATACTATACCAATCTTTTACAGCCTCAACATACATTTTAGCTGTTTAGCTGTTACATACTGACTCCTCAACCTGAGTACAAAGAAGGTGTCTTTGAAAAAAACCGTAGTTAAGTAATGGTGATGACAAAAAGGACTTCTTTATGTATGGTAAATTCATTCAGGACAAAAAAAGTTGAAACAATACAAATACAACAAATTATTGTTATTATAATTATTATATATTTTTTAAATTATTATTATATTACAAATCATTGTTTCTCAGAACCTTTTAAATTAAATATTGTCAGGAAATGGGCACAACCACATAACATGCTGTTCTCTTTTGGTTTCTCAGGTACCTACTCCATCGTCACAGTTCACCAGACTCCAGTGCTTGTGACTTCTCTGGCTCATGATGTCATCCTACAGTGCACCCTCATGTACACGAATGAGAAGATGAACAGTATACCAGTTCTGTATTGGGAGTTTTTAAATTCGGACAAGTCCAGCACGTGGCCCAGACTGTGGCCCCGCAACGAACAATATAGGGGCCGTGTAGACCGTCTGGATAACGACCTGAACTCCCTGAACAAGTCCATACGCTTCAAGAATGTCCAGTGGGAGGACAGCGGGACCTACCAGTGTAAACTCTCCATTTCCACAGAAAGGAATGGAAGTGAGAGGGTTAGAGGAAACGGCACGATACTGAGGGTGTATGGTAAATACGAGGTTATGTGCTTTTTGTTTTCCAAACTATTACTTGGATTGGTTACGCCCTTCTTCAAGCTTGCTGTACTGTTGTGTGTCATTGTGTGTGTGCGTATGAGGATCAAATGTCCTCACAAGGAAAGAAAGATGAGTAAAATCTAAAATCTTGATTTTCCGACCCAAATAAGGGACTCCGGATCCTGCCCCCTTTCAGTCTAATGTGAAAATAAATAGGGGTGTAAAATAATACGTCCAGTGCTAATATTGACTATTTTTCCTTTAAAGCTTGCTCTATTAACAATTTTAAGAAAACAAAGGTTGGCAAATGGGATCCAAAAATCCCATTCATTTTCTCCAGAGGCAGAAACACAGTGGAATTCTGAAAGAACCGGGCTCGATGTATACCTATCTGTGCTTCATTTCAGATACCATGTTCTTCAACACCACTGCTGACGACGATACCCACCTCTACTGTGCTGTAAATGTGTCCCGGGATCCAGGATTTGTGTTGTCTGTATCTCGCGATGGACTCAACCAAATTCTTGTTTCGGTCCCAAGAGAAAACGTCTCAACTTCGCCCTACGTTACACTCTTCAAGAGCATTCCTCTGAGGGACGGAGGAGAATATGAGTGTCAGCTCCGCCTGAATGCCACTCTGATACAGAAAAAGATCTTCCACTACAACCCCGCTGGTAATAATCCTCTCATGATGTACATCCAAGTGTAACACATTACTGGCTTTGCTCCTGTGGAAAAGTGGAAAACTGGTTGTATTGGGCAGATTGCAGGTAGGATTGGGTCTAACTGTATGAACGTGAAAGAGTTCAGTCAGCTTTTAGATCTGTCTTTATTTTATTGACATCTTTGCTGCTAAGTGCTCATTGCTGTGGTGTTTTCGCACGTCCCAGAGATCGCTTGCCAATCAAACAGTGTGGCCAGTTCTGTGACGTCTTTTCCCAACAAGCATTTAATCCAGACATCTAGGGTTATGCAACCTGCAGGCTCAGCGTCTCAGCTGGCACTATATTTACACATTTTCAACGTTGGTGCAGGCTGTCCTATCAACAGTTATTCAACATCAAAATATTTGCTGGGTTTCCCCTGATTTTCTGTTGAAACATGACATCAGTAAACTGTACACTCCTTGTGAACCTAAACCTCTTCTGTGTGGTTGGCAGGGGTGGAAATGGTGAAAGAAATCCTTTGGCAGCAGGTTCAACCATCATTGGTTAGTCTAGCTTTCTCTGGACAAAGCGCTTGCTCGCTGGTGTTTAGGGCAAAGTTTTGTATTTGGCTCTTAAGTTTTGATTCATCATCTGTGCTGATTTCCCACCAGTGACCGAACCCAAAACCTGAAATTAATTTGGGCGAATAAAGTGAATCTACGGGATCTTGATTAGCGGGGATGGAGCACTCTTCTCTGTTTTAGCCCTAGTTTGTGATTTAGACTGATACGATTGGATACAAATCTTGCATTGTGCAGCTTTAACCTGAGTGAAAACTGCATTACAGTTCACACCAGTGGTTTTGTGCTTCCCAGCGCCAGATGAGATGAAGGTGTACCCAGAACCGTGGCTCCTATACATGGCAATCCTGCTGGTGCCCCTCACCATCCTCCTGGCCCTGAGCACTGCCCTGCTCATATGGAGACGCTGAGTTAGTTCACATCGATCTGGATTCAGGTTGTCAGCAGAGAGAAGAGCTGGGTCTCCTAAAGGCATCTCGGCTTTTGAATCATTCACATCTGTAAATTAACTACATCTACTTAAGTAGACTATATCTGTGTATGAAATATATCTATTATTTCATTACACCTTTAAAGAGCGTGCAGGTTCATGTTGTTGTGTTCATATATTTATGCTCTTTGATGTCATGTTGGAGGCAGAACCAAGCAAACCTGGGGGACTTTTTCAGAGAATTATGGTCAAAGCAAACCCATTTCCTTTGTTCCTCATTCATCTCCAGTTCTTGTTTCTCTTGAATTTCCAGGTTACAACATATTTCCTTTACAACCCTTTCGGTTCCACTTTACTGAATAAAGCATAATTGGGAGTTTTACATGTTATGTTGCTTTATTGTAATTGCTTGAAAGAAGGAAACATCATTACTGGTACTCTATCTTCCTCTAGTGGTGGCTGAGTAGTAGCACAAGGTACAGCTATGAGGCATGTTGGCACATTTAAGGAGTATAATTTTTTTTCGTAACATATTTAAACATCATTTTATCATCCTAGTAATGACTAGAAATTCAACCTCAACTAGGCGCCCTTTAACACAAACACCAACCAAAGCAACAAGCAACCAGCCAGACTGCCAAAGTCTTGAGGAGATTTGAGAGCAACATCTGTGACCTGTCAAAGAAATGGGGATGATAGAGTTCCCCACAGCAAGGATTCAGTGAAGGTAGCCTAATGTATGATAGCAATAAGGGACATCAGAATGAGGGAATACTACGTAACCTGTCAGTAACAGTAGAAAATGATGGCCTGACACAGAGGACACAACAGGGAAAAAAAGGGAAGTGGTAAGGCCGAGATTGGGGAAACTCCAGGACATAACATGAGAGCGGCTCCCAGAGGAAGATTTCTCAGAAATGGAAGGAAGAAGTCAATTTTGTATGATTTTGTGATCACCTACATCTGAAATGTTTCTCCTAAAACCCCCTTAGGAGCAACGAGGAGACACCAGAGAGAATAAAGTAATTTGAAGATGCTAACATGTGACATATATAATAGTAACCAGCCCCTACTATGACTGCTGCCCCTGTGGCAGGAAATGTAGCAGGATGTGAAAACTGCATGCCATAATCGTAGGTGTCATCAAAGAAGTTTTCTTTGAGATCTTTCTCTAATCTCATGGTCTCATATTCAGGAGAGTTAAATGACACTTATTTCAGATCATTTAGAGATCTCTTGTTTTGATCAGAGTGAGATAAACGTGAGCTGATGTGTGCTTGTTTCTCTTGTGTTGAGTTTGAGAAATGGAAGAAAATGCCTCTAGTCTCATTTTAGTGTTAAAAACAGCTCAATTGTGTCTAGGAGAAATAAAAAGTATAAGATCTCTTCTTGGATTTTGCTTTCTTATGGGTTCTTACACACTTGACTGACCTCATAACCTCTGCAATGTTATCTGTATCTCTTGATTTAAACATACAGCATACCATTGGTAATCACTGATGATACCAGTGTGGTGGTAAGTGTAGTTTTTGCAGTAAAACGCTGGCTGGGCCATTTCATATTGAGATAAAACATGTTTATTTTGAGCGTGTCTTAGTGGAAGAGTAATTTTCATCCTCACTTGTGTGGCTGCTGTTGTTGCAGATAATCCACGTATAAAAAAGGGAGGTTGTTGGCATTAGAGTGGTGCTGCAAGGACGGTCGGGTCACACACCAGAACAGTGCATTTGTCTCAGGGTGGACAGGAAAGCAATCAGGACAGTAATCCTCAGTACTGCCATAATGAAATGGCCATACTCAATGAACTGGTTCCCCTCCTGTCTGAGTCAGACAGTTTCAGTTCACCTATGGTTGTGTGTGTGTGTGTGTGTGTGTGTGTGTGTGTGTGTGTCAGTGACTAAGAGAGAGTTTGTGACATCAAAATTATTTTGATATCGATGTATAATATATATAAGTAATTAATTTTTTTCAGATGTCATTTTGTCAAAGATTTTAATTTGCTTTTTTATCATCAATAGAAAAGAGAATTGTGTATCATGATAACTCAGTATCATTTGAAAGACAATATATTGACGGATATTGAATTATCACCCAGCCTTACCTTGAGCAAGGCTGTAACAAACTATTCTATATCCATGTAATCGAATAGAAGAATCATCAAACTTCCATTTTAAAAGATAGCTGCTAATATCATTTCAGGGACATATTTTAGCAAACATTTTCTAGGAATTCTTAAAATGTGCCACAATTTACTGTATATTGATATGATTTGTTCTCTACAGGTTTATTATTGTAATGTTTTCAAAACATAAAGATTTTTCTGCAGGCCTTTAGGTCTACACCTTAACAAAACAATTCCTATAATATTCTTAAAACATTCTTACTGGGACTTTTTAATGTGGTACATAATGGTATTTTTATATCTCCAATATCACTGTAATATTTCTATAGTTTTGCTGTGATATTTGTATATTATCCTTGTAAAGATTAGTTCTTTTCTGTCAGGGCACATCAGATAATCTCGCTCGGCGTGTAACACAACCCTGCCAACACGTGGGGCTTTCAGCATGGGATGAAAAACCAAAACCACAGTTGCCATAACAACAGCTCCATACCTCTCCCATCCTGATCCTCCTCCCTCTCTGTCCCGCTGCTGCAATGCATCACTCCCTCCCTCCTCCTCCTCCTCCACCCCAAAGACTGATTAGCGCGGCATCCTTCCACTGGCGGACCATGTCATTTCACGAAGTACGTCAGAGGAAATATTATTTGTCTTCTTAATTTGACGCCCCGGTGTCCTAAAGGAATATGCGGATCTCCAAAAAACCTTTCCCACCGTGCGTCTGCCCCTGAAGACGATAAGAAGAAGGTTTTTTTTTCTCGTGCTTGAGTCCTAAAATTTCCAATGTGAGAGCAGAGGGAATGACTGGTGTGAAAAAGGGAGCTGTCCTCTGACCTATTATTAGTATAAACCGTTTCAAGGATACCGTAAAGGAAACCCCCCACACGGACAAGGATTTTGAGAGACAGGTGACAGTGTTGAGGAAGGACAGGACGCAGAAACGCTGCGCTCTGCTCCGTGTGTGGGAACGCATCTGGGAGTTTGAAGAGGACAAAAAGGGGGTTAAATGGAAAAAAAGGTGACAGGATTACTTCGGATTTTATTTATTCTAGCATATGACAAATAAATTCCCGTAGGTTCGTTTCTTTAGCGGCTAGTTGATTGTATTTATTTTTTTTGGTAATCTAGTTCACACACTAGTTTCAATCGTTCACACCGCGGGAGGAATGCACAGTTGAGAAACTCACTTTTTTCGCCTCCAAAGACGCACCAATAAGCGGACACAAGTGAAAATATCCGCTGGCTATTCAATGCATGCCTTTCAGTCGGCTCTCAGACTTTCATTGGTTTTATGTGCTGCTCAAGCACCATGCACCGGGATTTTTTATAGTCAGGGATCAACAAATAAAACCATATGGTGCACCATGGCTTGGCTGATGTAAATAAATAAGCAACCAGTCTCTATGATCAGCTCATCATAAGGAGATACCAGACACTGCCCTCGATCGCTGTATATGTCGTAGCCTAGAGTTTTATTTCAAGAGTGAGAGGGATGTAGTTGTGCTTCTGCTATTTGTACCATAGAAAGAAAGCAATAATATCTGTATGAGGCAGCAATAACCAAGGCAATGTGATAATTGTAATTTCTTCTGAGGCCAAAGACTGGTGGATACAAGAGAGAGCACCTCACACTTCCATTAGCCATTTCACTCATACTGTGGCTCTATGTAGCATTATCCCTCTTTTGCTCAGGTCATATCTGTAGTAGCACATGTTTCAGGAGTGACAATAAGTGTTATTGAATGTTTTAAGTCAAAGGAATGCGTGTGATATTTACTGACTTTGAACTGCACATCACTCCAGCTCATTGCACAACTCTTTACGTGTCTTCCATTATAAGCACAAATTCCATCAGCAGCCATAACATCGTCCTCTACCCAATCAGCCTAAGATAATTGAAAGTCTTCCAGGAGCTTTGATCGTCAATCACTGATAGTGCCCTTTGTTGACAAGCTGCAACTCAGTCTACTTCTCACTGGCAGTATTTGGTGCACACAGTGTCATCGAAAAGCTAAGTAAGAGTAAAGGTTTGCCACTCCACCTTCTTGGGTGCCACATTATAAATAGTTGAACAAAGGCCTTTTAGGAGCAACGGGAGGCTGTAACCCAAAGCCCTGTGTGACTCCTCCTACAGTAACCCTATACACTCATACTCAAGAAGAAGAGTGTGATTTAGTGCTGGGGAGGTTGAAAGGGAAGAGGGCGTGCGCCTACTACCAGCAGCTGTCACATTTTTTCGGGTGCTAAAGGCTATTCAAGCAGCACCCCTCGCTCCCCAGCCCCCTGCAGTGTGGACGCCCCCTCAACCCCAGTATCAGCAGGAAAACAGGAGGAGGAGGCACTCAGGAGGACCACACCCCGAGAGTCCACCACTACAAGAAGAAGAACTCACCACACAGGCACTTGAGAAAGGACAGGACTTCATCTCAGACTTTTCTTTTTTGGGGGGAATGCACTGCCTCTTTAAGTGAAGAACCCATCTGCGGTCCCACTTGTAGATCTGTCTTGTCTATCTGTCTCTGAGGTGTGAGTGTGTGAGAGTGTGTGTGTGTGTGTGTGTGTGTCTTGTATGCAGTGTGTGCTGGCATCGTTGAGAGCCGCCAATCTTTCCTCTGGGCAGGATGTCTGCAGTACGGGCGCTTCTGCTACCTCTGGCCCTCCTGGCGCTTCAAGGTGAGTGGGAAGTGGTTTGTTGCCGTGGGGATGCCATGGTGGTGACACCCTTGCATGCACAAGCCACCATCCGATCTCCTTCATTGCGTATGTGTTAGGGTTGGTGCCAAGCAGATGTTTACTATTGTCTGATGTTGTCTGTCCTCTTTGTTAGCACTAGTCTGGAGAGGAGAGGGCTGTGCGTGGCTCATATATGTTTGTTAGTGTGTGTGTGTGTAGGTGTGTATGTGGTGTACATGTGCAAATACATTCGACTTGGTGCTCGTATGGGTGTTTGTGTGCACTCTCACTCTTCTGCGTGAGTGTTCAGATACAGATGTGCAAGTATTTGCGACTAGATTGCTCACTAAAAGCCTGAACCAGCTGTTCAGGGTTTTTTAGAGTAATGAGATGAGGCCATGTGGTGGCATTAAGACGGAGGACAAACACACACACACGCATGCACACACACACAAACAAACAAACACACAAACAGCGGTAGTGGCAGCCATCGTGATGTGGAAGAGTCTAGAACAGTGTGTTGTTGTCTGTCACATTGGGACATCGGTGTGTGTGTGTGTGTGTGTGTGTGTGAGACTGACTTGCCAGTCTTCCCAGAAAGTTGGTCAGCTGAATGTAATGTCTGCAGGAGGTCACATCCCAATAACGCACACATATCTCACAGAAACCATTTTACAAACTAAACCCATTGTGCATCTTGTAAACATTCTCAATTGGTCAATGCAGTAAAGTTCAGCATGAGAAAAAACGCTTTAAAATGGTATTCTGCTTGTCAGTAGTGTGGTCTCTATTCCTTGTGGCCATCATCCATCTGTACTGTATCTGTGTGCTGTAAAGAAATGCTGTGGTGGATGTACATTAGTCAAGTCGGCCCTCTATGTGAAACCTATACCCTACATTTGCTCGGCTTAATGGTGATGCATGCTGAAGTAATTGCAAGTAATTTTTACGGTTTTATCTTTATTCGTTTGAACGACCGGATGGGTGGTATTACCGCGGGAGGACAATTCAGATAGCGCTGGGCAAGTTGTCAATCACAGAGGAATTTACTTTGAAAGGATAATACCGGCATTTTATAAAAAAAGTTTCGTTTGTACCATTTGTGTAGGTTGCCCCTCTCCTTTACATTATTCCTTGTGGTGTCAATGAATTCTGTAAACATCAAGGTTAGTGTAGTTGGAAAACAAGTAAATGCTAGAAAGTCAAATCACATACGACGTGCATTGCAAAATAACTGGGGAAATGTAAACTACACATAGACAGTAGTAAATGGGCTATGACTCTATGACGAGGGCGGCTGTGGCTCAGGAGGTAGAGCGCGTCGGCCTCTATTCGAAAGATTGGTGGTTCGATCCCCGGCTCTTCCAGTCCGCATGTTGAAGTGTCCTTGGGCAAGATAATGAACCCCAAATTGCCCCCGAAGCTGCGTCTTCCGTGTGTGAATGCGTATGAATGATTAGTCTCCCCTGATGTGCAGGTTGGTACCTTACATGGTAGCCCCTCCATCAGTGTATGTATTGTAAAGTGCTTTGAGTGATCGAAAAGACTAGAAAGGCGCTATATAAGTACAGGACATTTACCATTTGACTCTTAATAACACCGTTGTAAAGCATCTCCTTCAAATGCTTTACACCTGTCTAACCTTTCTGGCACCCCCACCCATCTAGTACTCCAAGGAGGTTAAAACAAATTCTATGATCTATTTGCAAAATCTGATATGGCTCCCTAAGAAAATATCTAAGCACGTACCAGACGGTTTTCTTAAGTCGCATGTTGTCGTCAGGAATAATCTCCAACTCCCTATTAGCTGGAGGCTAATAGGGAGCACAAAAAGGAAGCATTGTATTAAATGAGAGATTTACAGAGCGCTTATCTCTGTGGGCCAGCCACCCCTTGTCTCCCACTCATTACTAGCAATACTACTAACACCACATATACGCACATGCACACATATGCATATACATACACTGTCATCGCTGCTGTCAACACATCCTGATTATTGTTATTGGTAGTAGTAGTTGTAGTATTGCTCAATTCTGGGCAGGGACGACAAAATGAAAATGAGCTGCTGTTCCATTTCATGTAATGAAAGGAGGTTGATAATGGAACCGGGCAGAAGAGCAGAAGGTTGAGTTCGGGAAAAAAAGGATAGTGGCGGAAGAAGAGATTCTAGGCAAAAAGTAAGAAGGTTATACAATCCAATCGACAGAAATAGATGTTGGTCTGGCCACCTTGCCAGGGAGTTCGTTAAGGACCGTAGTGTCTGGAGCCAGAGTCCAGATGGAGAGAGGATGTAAGACGAGACCAGGGAGAGGAAATTGGATGGACTCCCCCAAACAAAGAGGAAAGCAACAGATTGAACAAGATATAAATAGCACAACATGTTATTTTTATTTCATTTGAATATATTTTAAACATTTCTGCTTCATTAGATAGAAAACATTGAAGCACACTGGGACAGATATATAGTGATAGTGCATGACATTAACTAAAGACCATGAGATGGATTTGAACCATGACATCAGTCGGTAGGTGGTATGCACTGTAGCTACCAGGAAACCCAACATGCCAAATTACAATTCCACCTAAACCATACATTTAAGGTAATGCGACTTACTGTACATGGGCTTCAATCCCACTGCCCGTCATATAGTGCTAGCTCCACCCACGCTCCATCCTGCTAAGCTCCCACTAAATCAGAGCAGTGTACAAGCCAGCCTAAGTGCTCCTGTCTTGTTTTCCCCCTCAAAGGTGACATGTAAACTGCCCCAATCAATCAATGGAGTGATTCGTCCTTGCCCTCTGACAGCAGGCTAGTGCATAGACCCATAAAACCGAATACAGTTGATGGCAACCTTGGAGAGTGCAGCAGCTGATACATGCTTGGCTTCTACAAGTGCAACACAGAGCCATTTAGCCAGCAAATGGCTGAGCATGAATTGCCAGACAAAGGAGGTCATTGTTAACAGGCTACTCAAAGTGGCAAGCCAGCTTCTTTCCCCCCCATCAATTTGATTAAAATCCACTCTGTCCCTCCAGCCAATACCTCCAATAAGCTTGACAGCATCTGCACAAATTGGAAATCACATTATATAGAAGCCTCTCTTTTTAAAAGGCAGGGGCAGAAAGTAACTAGTTATATCTACTCTAGTTACTGTATTTTAGCAGATTTTCATAAACTATTAAGACTACGTTTCTTCGTGTCTGTACTTTTGCTTGATTGTCTAGACAAAATATTCTTACTCTGACTTGTCATAGAGGATGTAACTTGTTCCAAACAGCTTAAACTAAGAAAATAACAGACTGAATAGATGCAAGTGCTCGTGCTCTGAAGGAGACATGCATGTCAGCTCAGGAATTGCCTTCTCTGGCCCGTTATGACCTTTTCATCAAACACATTTCACTTCAACTGTACTTTTAAAGCAGTCTGTATAGCAGCTGAAGTCACAGTGCAAAGTAGATGACTTCTGTATGTTTTCAACCCCTCTTACTAGGTTATGACACCACCCCACTCTAGATATCGCTGGCTCTTACAAGCAGCAGGCGCTCCAAAGAAAGGCGTTCTTGATTGGTGCATTTCATTTGAGCGGTCTCCAATTTGAAGAACGTGAATGGAGAAACTACAGCTGCCTTTCACTTGTTCCCATCTGTGGCCATTGTAAGACTCTGTAGATAAAAGTCTAATTCTGAAAGATTCTAATGATGAAAGATTCTGATTTAGATTCTAATTCAGTCATTTTGATCATCAGATTTAATATAATGCCTCATATCAAGATATTGTGCCACTTTGGTTCGGTGATCTAATTT